>REGL01001466.1:71891-82647 GCA_004194395.1 Aurelia aurita complex sp. Pacific
TACTTAGTATATTTGTCCGACGGGGATGTGCCGTTTTTAAGGGTATCGTTTTCACCAATTTTTTCTAGCACAGGGTGTCAAAATGAGGCAATTTTTCTAGAGCAGGTTGTCAAACATGTCAAAGGGGAATTTTCTGCTAGATCGGGTCATTTTTCGGTCAAATTTCATGCTTTTGAGTATACTTTTCACCAATTTTTTCTAGAACAGGTTATCATTTTGAGCGAAAAATTCTGGAGCAGGGTAAAAAAAAATTTTTTCGTGGGCACACCTCCGTACAAATTCAAGTCAAGTACCCCCCCCCCCCACGGGATGGACAGTTTATTTGCACTTACTTCTTCATATTGTTGCTCTCTTTGCTTCGCTTCCTGCAATGCAGTGCCAACTAAATGAGTTCTAGTCCGTAGTTCTCCAACCTCACGGTACGCATTTGCAACTTCCTAAAGTGAGAAATCAAGAACCGTGAAAACATAAACATATAATACCATGCGTAAACTTAGCTGCTTTGAATCCTGTCAAAATCTCTGTCTACGCTTTTTAAAACAGAGGCTAGCCGATTCGGTGACAGGCAAACGTGAAGACCCCCTTTTTAAACGTGCAGGGGTATTTATGTCAAGACGAAGGGGTATACACCCTTGTTCGTATTAATTGAATCACTAGTATACTGATAAAAGTTTTTGCATGACAATACTTCGTGCAACTGCTTTGCCTATTTTGTGATCTGAAGTTACTCTGGATCCATTTTTCAAATAAAATCCAAATTTTGAGGTCATTTTTCGAAATTCTGCGTCATTGTGTTGTGACGTCACAAAGAATTTAACAAGAATATTTTCAAACAATAGTAGTCTTACCAAAAAGCGAATTATCCCAGAAAAAATTTGCGCGACATAGCGTAAAACAGTCAAAACTGACTTATCATAAAGTAAGTTATAATACCTGTCTGGATCGATTTAGCTGATCTTCAATGTCAGAACTTGATTGATTTTTCTCGTTTAGTTGTCGTCGCAAATACTGCAGTTCTCGTAATGCATCGTCTCTTTCTCGGGATACGCGAGCAAGATCGTCTTGTATTCGTCGGTTTGCTCCTTGCATCTCGGCAACACGCTCGGCGTTTCGTTTCGATGTCTGAAGTGGGAAAATAATTTAACATTGAATCATAGGGTTTGTGCAATAATTTCAGTGTCAAATAAAACGATAATAGACCTTCTAGATATTCTATGAAAGAAGCTGGATCGAGTGATGATTTTATAATTTTTTTCTAAACAGACGAATTTTTGAATGTGCGCCATAGTGACGGTAGTTATTAAACAAAACCTTTCCAGTAAGAATTCGTGACAATATCGTTCGAGCTGCACACTTTTCAAAATAGCTAAAAGGTTTGTGGTACGGCTTTATTCCGATAGCAGGACCTCATGTTCGTTTACTTTGGCGCTAGAAGGCCGAAAACTAATTATTGCTTGACTAATCTACCATTGTGAACAGAGATATATCGATATACCTCGCGATTTAACATGCAAGTTTGAATCCTACATAATATAAGAGCTTCGTCAAGGACATAAGAAGCCATTTCATGTCATAGTATGGAATAAAAAGTTAATTTGACAATCATCTTTGGCGTTTTGGAAGCACGCTACCATACGAAGTAGCTTGAGAAACAAAAATCGCCCGTAAATTTGAGATCATTTCAAAACTTTGCAATGTGAAAAAAACGCTATTTGGCCCTTGACACAGATTTACATAAAGAAATTCCCATGATCGGTAATCTGATCAAATTTCTATGATTTTACAAAAAAATTCATTTTTTGGGTCACCCACCATACCTGAGTTAAGCCCTGTCAAAAGGCGAGGCCCTCAATGTTGAGTGAAGTTCAAACTGAATCAAAAATATTGAGTGGATCTATAGCCTGTATTGCAGACCCCTGGGACACAGGCTATGGATTCATAGAACTTTTCTTGTTTGCTGCTGTTTAGCGGTCACCCCACAAATTTTGAGTCAAATTTCTAAGCAAATTGTACCACCCTGAAAACGAATACCACTGGACAGTTAGGCTCACATCGCTCTACAAATGATGTGCCATTCACTGAAATGCTGAGAGTGTTTTGTTACACGAGACTTTGAACAGTTCTATATTAACTCGACTTTAAGGGAATCGGCAGGGTTAAAAGATGGCCCGGACCCAGTTAAAGATATACCCTATTGCATTTGATAACTTTGACATGCTCTGTTTCATTGTGTACACCTTCGAGTACCAAATAAACAGGGGAGGATGAGAATAATCAGGGGGGTCGGGCTCGAACAATTAGGGGAGACGTTGACAAATTCAAAATAGTCGTTTTCTTGGATAAATACGTATCTTTCATATATCTATCAAAAACTGTGTTCACTGTCGTTTTAATTTTTCGGGAATCAATAAAGTGGGGTTGGTAGGGGGGTTGGAAAATTTTTCAAAAATTGACACGCGGGGGGGGGGGGCAATTATTCGAGGCTCGAGAGTAGCTAAAGAAACAAAGGGTGCGTAGGCCATTTTTTTAGCTTATTTAAAGCGGCCACCCGAAATAGCTATGTCTAGTAAAACAGGACACCCTATTTTGTACATAAAACTAACAATACTGAAAGAACTACATAATGATCAAAGCCACAAATCCATTCAAATGAAACACCAGCCATCTTTGTTGAGGGAAATCAAAAGCAATGAATGATTATATCAACCAACCAACGGGTGACAGCATCCATTGTCTGTTTCATATTTGTCTGAAAATAATCTAAAACCGGTTTCTACTCTTCCGAGGACTGAAACCAGAAAGAACTCTACATGTTTGAAAATTCGTTATGCAGAAACTACCGGATGAGCCAGAAAAAAGTTCCCACATTTAAAAATTCATAGCATTAAGAGTACTGAATGGATTGGAATGAATCAATATTTGCTTGACAGCCAAAAGGTCGAAGTATTTTTGTGATTTTTCTCGCCTTCTTACGAGCACTGGAAAAAGTGGTAAATTCAAGTTTACAATAACTGGATGGTTGCAAAATGACTGAAAAAGGCCTAAAAAGCTTGATCAAATCATAAAGGACTCCTCTCATGAGGGAGAGATACCGTCTGCACATCTTGCAATGGGATTGAAAATCGTTAGTATCTGTTTGAGAATCTATGTCTTATAAATCTTGAGAGAGGTGAAACGCCTGTGCGTGAGGAGGGTCCTAACAATTTGATCAAGTGTTTTAGGCCTTTTTCAGTCATTTTGCAGCCATTTAATTTTTGTAAAGTTGAATTTACCTATATTTTCAGTGCTCGCAAGAAGACGAGAAAAATTACAAAAATACTTCGATCTTTTTGCTTTTAACTAGAATTTGAATCATTCAAATCCATGAGGTATTTGTGGTGCTACGAATTTTTGAAAGTGGGAACTTTTTTCTGTTTCACCCGGTACTTGATATTTTCGAATATACAAAAGTTTCAAAATATGAATTTGTCGAAACAATTGTAATACTGGTTCTTTCCTTATGTCCCAAATATGATATTCGTCACACTCATTTTATTAAAGTTTATGTCAAAGCTGCGTTTCCCAACTGATGTTTGACTAAAAGTTCGGTTGAAACCCAAGCGGCAGAATACTGCTTTTGTGCTTTTGTTCAATTTTCTGAGCATCGGAAATATAGCTGAAGTATAATTCACGAAAAATCCGTTACTTCGAAATGCATGAAACGAGTGCTAAGACCTTGATTAAAATTACAAGAAATATCACTCAAACGACAGAGCAGAACCTGCGTGAAATGAAAAATGATGTCATCAAGCCATGAGATATGAATAAGTGTTTGGATATTATAACAAGTTTTTGAAATGATAGATTTGGAGTTTTATGCTTAAAGAAGAAGTATTAAGCGTTGCCTTATTTCGGGATCTGTTGCAGGGAGCTACGGGGGCTCAAAGTTACGAATTTTCATGCATGCGCGCGCAGTTTCAGCTCTGTCCACTCAAACACGTTTCATTCTCCTCAAGCATTAAGAATCCAATCTTTGCAGTAACGCGTAGCGCGTATGATGTAATAAACTTTCCAACAACCACTTTTTAACCCTTGAGCGAAATTACACGAATGTCTGCCAACAGAGTTTTTGAACCCTCATTCTGTTTTTGAGCAAACCATGTGAATGCGCAGGCTCTGCTTTGGAGAAAAACCAAAAAAGTAGATCTTTGGGCGAAAAATCAAACGAATATACCTTGTTTAACGTAACATCTAAAAATCCAGAGAAACGTCCCCTGATCAGTGGCACATCTCGTGGCTAGTGTACATTGATAACCCACAGGAGGCACAAATCACGTGACTTCATCACAGGTAAGAGGAAAAAATTTTATAAAAGTAACAAGGACCTCTCCTTTTACTTTAGTGTTTGCCAAATTTGCCAATTTTGTCGAGATATGATTAGGCAAACCACAACAATGTTTGTAATACAAACAGTTCTGGTTTGAGTGGAAACCAGAACTGCTTTAATCACAAACATTGTCGTTGTTGGCCTAGAATCTAATCAAGAAAAAATTGGCAAATTTGGCAAACACCAAAGTAAAAAGAGAGTACTCATTACCTACTTTTATCCTAATTTTCCCCCGTTACCTGTGACTTCATCAAATAATTTCTAAAACAGATTGTCAGAGCCTAGGACACCATTTATTCTTTGTTTCTGATCTTGCTTCTATTTGGCTTTTAGCCCTTCCGATCTTCCTCGCATTCTATCATTTTCGAGCATCACAAACATACTGGGCAGTGACTATCCTGGGAAAATCAGAGATTTGCATGGAGTATTGTTAGCCTAATGAATATTTCGCTGTAAAGTGAAGGAAGTCGACAAAATTCAAGACTACATGAATAAAAACTTGAGTATCAATTTGAGAACTGCAGTTTCACAGGATTATAGCACTCCCTTGGCCAAGAATGTTTTCAAAAAACACACTTGCTACTTGTAGCCAAGGGGAAAAATATCTCAATACGTTAGCAAATATAAAAAAGTCAATTTCCTGAAGAGATATCGTCGTATTTCATCTTTTCATCCAGTTATTGGTCACAAGACCAAAGTACACACATTATGAATAATGCTGCAGCGCAGGCAAAAATCAAGACTGTGAGTTGTCACAAGAGAAGACTTAACGTTAATGTGAATATTCCCAAAATAATAACAAATCATATGATAGATAGTGCAAGATTTTATATATCAAGATATCAGTTTCAGCAATATTGAAATCAAATACTTACTGCACGATTGTTCGAAATGATACTGAATTCCTTTTACAACTTTAATCAAGCAGAGCTTAGCTGTATCAAGACAAATCCAACAGACAACACTGGCTTCTACTCAGCTCAAAAAACAAACACACAAACTTTGTTGATAAAGTAAGAATAACAGCCTTCGAATTGCAGCACCTTCGCTATGGTTTTCCTTAACATCCAGCTCTTAAAATAACACTATCACACCTCCTTGACTTGCAAATTTCACAAGTGTTTACGTACAGTGAAACTCCACCAAGAAACACAATACAAGTAAAAATTAAGCAGGCTACTTGCAAATGATTGATATTAGAAATTGACTGAATACGATAACCCGTGGATGAACAAGTTGTAGTCAATTGAACTCATAGTCTTTTGACAATGAAAAGCTTTAAAGTTTAATCGATGCGACTGGCTCACAGGCTTTGGTATGGCTAGAAGGGTAATTAGTTAGAAGGGTAATTAAATGAACTTAAGAAAGAAAATTGGATGAAAGAGAAACACATGCTTCATCTAATAGATTTCGATAATGAAAAGATTCAAAGTTTAATCGATACCACAGGCTCACATGCTTTGGTGTGGCGGGAAAGGCAATTAGCGAGAAGTGAATTTAAAGACATTAAAGGAAGAACTTCAGACGAAAGAGAGCCTTCATCTCAAAGTTTTTGATAAAGAAGAGCTTTAAAGTTTAATGGATGCCGCGACCTGCATGGGTTGGTATGCCTAGAAGGGAAGTTGTAGGAAGGGCAATTAAGGAAATTTAGGAAAGTAACTAAGCCGAAGACATCTCTATTCCAGATTCCATAGACCCACATACTTCGTTGTGGCTAGCAGGGCAATTAGTTGCAAGGATAATTAAAGAGCCAAACAAAGGAGAAAGTGCTTAGTTTGAAGTCATAGCAACGCTTGAATATATGAGAAAGAAGCCAAAATATGCACATGGTGTCAAATCATGTCAAAGCTCGTCTTGAGGGGTCGTGACGGGACTTCAGGATTGGGTTAGATACAGCAGACTACACAAATTAGCAAGGTTTAGCAAAGCTGAAAGGGCAAATGTGAAGAGCTGCGAGAAAATACTAAAGCAGAATGAAAAGTATTTGTTGATCACAGGAAGAATACACTCTTCACATATGATGTCCAATAAAAGTAGCAGTCTGGTCACAGATAACTGTACAAAATTATACAGTAAAGGATGCTTCAATTCCAGTTGCTACCTTGCATAAAACCAAAACTTATATCTCTATAGATAGATAGATCTAAACATAGATAGATAGATATTTCAAGTCCCCTGTCATCAGCAAAGAGAAAATCACTGAATGTTTCGAACCAGGGAACTACATTAAAAACAGAGGTGACATATTAACTAAAACTGGCAACCATTGGATTCTGTATGTAAATGGCTAGCGACAAGTGGCATAGGCTCGATTTTATGACCCCACACAGTCGAAGAAAAATATGTGCTTATCCAGGCATTGTAGCTATACCACTGGTAAAGGAAAGTGAAACATTTGTCCAGAAGAACAAAAGGTGGGATGATCCAAGATTCGGAATACGAATTGCGAAACAAGAAGCCTGTGAATAACTAAGGCCCAGTTTAAACATCGTTTTTAGCCGTGTCAAATATAATAGATGCTGTTAAAAACTTCCAAGTGTCAATCAAATTCGACATAAAAACGTTGTTTAAATCGCCTGCCGTTTCAAATAGATAAAACGGCAGGAGTTCACCAGATCTGTCGTTATTAAATCTGGGATCCTGATTACCCTCTGCGGAGTACCATGATAAGTTTATTCCCTGCGAAGCAGTGTAAATCAAGTCCCGATAGCGATCGCGCGAAAATCCAAGAGGATCTTGAAATAAAATTCTATCTCATGAAATTTCTCTATTAATTACATCAAATTGATCTTGATAATTTANTTTCTTTCTTTCTTTCTTTCTTTCTTTCTTTCTGACTGACTGACATCGAAGCCCCTTCTTAGATTACAAAGTGGACTTTGTAATCAAAAATGACCAGCACTCTATAAATAGATAGATCCGCTGACTTTGTGTTTTGGACTACCATCGCCGTAGGAAGCATCTCGAACTTGGGGGCACGACACTTCAAGGGCACTCTTTTTATTAAGCTAACCGGGCACTAGCCTGATAACCAGACCCTACCCAGGAAAAATATTTTTCCTTAGTACGGTCTGGTTATCAAGCTAAAGGGGCACTTCCTGAAAATAAAAAGGGCACTTCTTTGTTTATTGCAAAATCTTGGGGGCATGTGTCCCTAGTGCCCTGCCCCCCCCCCCCGGTTCATACGACTATGGGGATTACATTAACTCATATCTAGCCAAGTTTTCTAATCGTTCGTAGTGTACAGTTAGTTGCATGTAAGTTAACGTTAATGTTTTTGGCCATGGGGTAGTCATTGTTTTTCGCTCCCCCTGGTATCGTCCCCGTAGTGTTGTATAGTAATTAGATAAGTATGTAGATTGTAGAATTTATTGTAAACTTTTTAGATGAATGATCTAAAAAAATATAAATATATATATATATATATCTAGCCAACGTTGCTCACATTGTAATGTGTGTTTCCATCTTTGTGAGCGTCAGAAATCTAAATGAGTCAGAAAAAGCGTGTAACTTCAAACTGAATCAAAGATCAGAAAATTGTACCCTAAAAAATGAATTACTTTTGTGATTGAAAGCATAGGGCTCAAATCTTTCGAAACTTTAAAAAGGTGGATGTAAAATTCTATTGCATTTTCTTTCAACTGAATTGCTTAAAAGGAACTTAAGCCCAGTTTAAACAACGTTTTTTGCCGTGTCGAATTTAATAGATGTTGCTAAAAGCTTCTAAGTGTCAATCAAATTCGACATAAAAACAATGTTTAAATCATCTGCCGTTTCGAATAGATAAAACGGCAGGAGTTCACCAGCTCTGTCGTATCAAACGGCAGAAAAACAACTTCATTTAAACATCGTATTTCTGCTGCGTTTAATTAATCAATTCTAGGCCATGGTCCTTGGTTTCTACGTGTGATCACTTAGGCAAGCAGAACTCCGTCGCTCTTCTGGTTTCGGATTTGAAAATTTGATGACGTCACTCCTGGAATATAATAAATGTCCCAATTTTGAAACTAACTCAGATATCAAAACAATTTCCACGGCAAGTGTACAGCAAACTCCGCTAAATGCATGACTAAATGATTGAAAATGAACTTAAAATGAAAGAAAGTTCCTTGCAAGCCATCTAATTATTTCAAAGCAAAATGCAAAAGAATTTGAGTCCTATGCTATGGTTGAATGAATGACCTGTTATGTATAAATAGATAGATAGTTACTTTTAAGTGACTTTACTTTTTTTGAAACTGATTACATCAACCAAAATCTACCCAAAGCTGCTGACGTCGTAATATTTGTTCTTCTTCGTGGTTTGGAAGAGGTTTTGGTGAATGAGTCAGAGGGAACACGTGTACTTTTCAGATAGCTAGAGAGGCTTTCAGATTGGACTGCCCATGTTGTCTTGAAAGAAATAGTGAAAGTACAAATTGTTTGATTTCGCAGGCGGCGTTGGATCCTGATTTTCGACCAGTTGTAACGAAGATTTGTTAATTGCTTGTGATTGGGTCCAACAATGTCAGATAATGTTGCGATATGATCTCTTACTTTTGATTGACACCCAAGTGCAAAGTGATTAGCAGTTGCAGACAAAGGGAATTCTATGTCCGGTCGGTCAAGTCATAAACAAAATCAAAGCAAGCAACAAAAATTGCTCTGAAACTCAGGTAGCTAGCTCATTTGTTGTGCATGCCAGAAATGATTTCTAAGAGCAAAAATGAACATACATCGAACGAAGAATGATAGATGTAAAAATCTGCCACCGGGCATTTTATGTGTTTGATTCAGAAGCCGATTGGTAGGCGATGCAATTCTCTCATTTCATTAGTGTAATTAAAACTCTTACTGCTCAGCTTCGGAACCAAACAATTAAAAAGCCCGAGGCAGATGTTTAGATATATCCTTCTTCTTTCGATCTATGCTCATGTTTGCTCTTTATAACCATTTCTAGAATGTACAACGAGTGAGCTAGCTACCTGGGTTCCAGAGCTTTCTTTGTTTTTGTTTATAACTTACACAATGCAATGTTCAGTGCCTGCAATCGCTAATCACTTTGTACTTGGGTGTCAATCAACACAGCAGGTCCTATTGTTATTGTAAAGTTATATGTTCTTGCTGTTGGGTCCAACAAGGACAGATCCTGTAAGGCAATAGCAGCAGCTGCTTTTGACCGACACCGGAATAATAAGGACAGATTTGGTGAGACAATAGCACGAGTTGGTTTTGATTGACACCGCAATTCAAAGCAATTAGCGATTGCAGACAAATGAAATTCTCTCAACCAGTAAATCAAAACAAGCAAAGCCGCAAAATTTTCTCTGAAACCCAGGTAGCTAGCTCCCTCGTTGTGCATTCCAGAAATTGTTTTTAAGAGCAAACACGAGAATAGATCAAAAGAAGAAGGATATATCTACATATCTGCCGCGGGCATTTAATTTGTTTAGTTCAAAAGCCGATTGGGAGGCGATTCAATTCTCTCATCTTTTTGGGTGTAATGAAAACACTTACTGTTCAGCTTCAGAACCAAAGAAATAAAATGCCAGCGGTAGATGTGTAGATACATCCTTCTTCTTTCGATATATGCTCATGTTTTCTCTTAAAAACATTTTCTGGAATGCACAATGAGCGCGCTAGCGACTTAGGTTTCAGAGAAACTTTTGCGGCTTTGTTTGTTTTGAATTACTGGTTGAGAGAAGTTCCTTTTGTCTGCGATCGCTAATCACTTTCAATTCAGGTGTCAATACAAGCAACTCATGCTATTGTCTTACAAAATTTGTCCTTTGTTCAGCGGAATTCAAAGTGATAAGCGATTGCAGACTAAATTCTCTCAACCATTAATTAAAAACAAGCAAACCCGCAAAAGGTCCCCTGAAAGCAATAGGCCAAACTGTCACCTTTTGCACGCGAACGTTGGTTTTCAAGAGAAGTCACGACTTTATAACGAAAGAAAAAGGATCTTCCTGGCGGATTTTCTTTATTTGATTCAGAAGCGGAGCAGAAGGCAATCCTCGCATATTTTGGACTCAAATAAAACCTCTACTACTCAGCTTCTGAATCAAATAACCAAAAACACCAGGCAGAAATTTAGATTTACTCTTCTTCTTTCGCTATAAACTCGTGATTTCTCGCAAACCACTTTTCGCGTGCGCAAGGCGACAGTTTGTCCTATTGGTTTCACGCAAACTTTTGCGGCCTTATTTGTTTTGAATTGGTTGAGAGAGTTTCCTTTGTCTGCAATCGCAAATCGCTTTGAATGCTGGTGTCAATCAAAAGCAACTGATGCTAGTGTGTTGTCAAATATGTCCTTGTTTCCTTTGTCTTGCCATTGTTTCAGAATCTGCTTTTTTTACAACGAGCATGCGATCGGCCAGCAAGGACAGATTTTGTAACACAATAACATCA
>REGL01001467.1:0-10756 GCA_004194395.1 Aurelia aurita complex sp. Pacific
GTCTATCAGCGCTAAAGTAATAGCGCTAAAGTAATATATTTACCTCTGCGGAGGCGTACACGAGAGGCGACTGAAGGGCGCTGCGAAGGAGAAGTGAGGCGAAGACGGTTTGACTGCTTTCCGTCTTCGCCTCGCTTCTCCTTCGCAGCGCCATTCAGTCGCCTCTCGTGTACGCCTCCGCAGAGGCAAATATCTTACTTTAGCGCTGATAGACAACGGAGTAGACTTGGAGCAAGTCTACCAAAGTACTTGCATTATGGCGACATAAAATCATTTTCTAATTTGTAAACGATTGAAGCATTTTAGTAATTTCCATAATTTTCAAAACAGTAGTCCTTTGTTATATTCCGAAGATCGAAGGAATCATTGTAGCAGGAGAGCGAGTTTGAAAACACTTTCGAAAATTCTCGAAATAAGAAAGACGTGAATGGTCAGTTTACTTGTCTTGAAATTCCTTCTTCAGAGCACGGGCGGTAGGAAACGCTGAATTTAGAAAACGTTTTACGGGTGAAACATCGAGTTATTCCTATCCTAATGTATCATTCGAGGAGTTTCCGTTTGAGTGGCATAATTGCGCTGGGGCCCTTGAAGTCTTGTCAATCGGATTAAAATGGCACCTTCGCAGGAGAGTTAGACACAGAAGGAAAACAAGTCGAAATATCATGTATGGAATGATATATTAGGATAGGAATAACTCGATGTAACACCCTTAAAGCCTTTTCTAAATTCAGCGTTTCCTACCGCCCGTGTTCAGAGCAGTTTCAGGAAATCAACTTATCAACTTTGGTAACTCTCAAATTGCTTTCACATGAATCTGTTAAGAGACCTGAATGATTTGATCGGGCGATTTATGCAACTTTTCAAGCTGTTTTGCAATTTATATTTTTGAAACTGTAACATCTCTCAGGAGACAATTATTTTGAAGGTTGCCAAAAATAAAGACATACTTCAATCCTTTAGCTATTAGAAAATAATTTTTATTTTCATAGCGGAAATCATTTTGCTGCAAATAATATTTCTAACAGCGGGACCCTGTTTTTGATGTTTTCTAAAGCGTATGTTCCGAGCGGGTGAAATAAAATTTAACATGGTAAGCAGGCTGTGAAATAAAAAGCACTTGGCTTATATCCAAAACTGAAATGTTAATCTTTCAAGCAAAGGCTAATTTAGGTTTGAAAATTTCTTTTGGTAAAATCACCCATTTTTTAATCCAAAAATTGGCAATTTGCTGGAAAAGAGTTTTTACAGGGGCGATAAATACACATTCCATTCAGCTCCATGGGTTACTTGCCATTGAAATTTGAACTACATTTCCGAAATTGACCCTGGCTATCCCCATGGGACACCCCCGGGCATTTGCTCAAAATATATTCCCGGCCCGCAAGCATCTGAGTAGCATTTGACAAGAACAATAGCTTTTCGCTCATACAGTAACTGAGAATGTGGCATTTTCTCAGTGCCTGGCCCCCGGTCATTCGCCACATAAATATGCCCGGGCATTCGTGCAAGAAATTTTTTTTGGCCCCGGGCTGCCCGGCGTTCGTGAAATTCTCGTTCCCCTACCAACCCCTTGCAAAAATTTTCCAAATTTCTGGATCTATAACTTGAGTGATCTTGCAAAATAAATTTTAACATCTAAGTTAGCATTTAACTCAAAGATTAATATTTCAATTTTAAATATCGCCCGCGTACTTGATATTTCACAGCCAGCAAAACTTCCAAACATGTTTCAATCATCTGGTGTACTATCCTGACCGTTAGGTCAATCAATCAATCAATCAATCATTCAATCAATCAATCACGAGAAACGAAGTCTTTGAGTGTCTAGGTAAGTTGGTACATAACGGTAAACTAACTTCCCTGAAATTTTTAACAGCATATTTAATAACAGATAATAGTGTAATAATTGATATCGTTTATAGATCTCTAGTATCCTTCCTGGCTCAAGCACTAAAATTTGCAGCACTGATACAAGTATCTCCATTTATTAGCGGATGCAAAATGACTCAAATGGATGAAATTGAATGCATGTCCTTTTGAACACTGAATCGTCTGCCTGTCCAAGTAAAAGGCTTTTCCTCTCCCATTATCTGTAAACTGTGAAAACTTGATTTCGCATGAAACATGAGATGGACGGTACATACAGCACTGTAAGTTGTAGCGGAATTGATTCACGTTGGGATTGCGTTCAAGACGTATACCACTGATGTAGCCATTAAGTCCACAGTATGGAACAATCTTGGATAAAATGGTTGCCTTGTCGCCTGCAGCATTAATCCAGTCTATGGTAGATATATTTAAGCTAAGAATAACATTAGTCAATGAGTGCGATGTTTTTGGGCATTGAAAACAAACTAAGCCAAACCAATATGTGCAAAACAGTTGATAATACGCAGGCCCGTGGAAACGTTTTTCAGATTGGGGGGGGGGGCACTAATGCACGCCGAAGGAATGAAACTCTGAGGGGTCCAAGTCGAAGGTCCCGGAAGAATTTTTGGTCCACGCCCTTTTTTGGCAACGCCCTTCTGTGAATTGCTAAAAGGGCATTTTATTTTCTGATGTCTCGGAGACAATATAGAAAATTTATAAATCCATATATATTTCAAACAAGGCAAGCTAAAACTAAACTATGACAGAACAATGATACTTTGTCAAAAAGCATCGTGCAAGATTTACTTGATATCTGATTTACAAAGATCGTCGCGAGTTCTCTTATTTTAGATATGATTTTATTGAAGTCTGGGTACTATTTGTCTCACTTGACGAATTAATATTATTATTATTAATCTGACGAGGATTTTTATCGAAACGTATGAGGCATTTAACAGTTGTGTTTTTATATCTATTTTCTGTTAACACATGATGGTGGTTTAGTTTATAATATTATTATTATTATTATTATTATTATTATTATTATTATTATTATTATTATTATTATTATTATTATTATTATTATTATTATTATTATTATTATTATTATTATTATTATTATTATTATCATTATTATTATCATTATCATTATCATTATTATTTTCATTATTATTATTATTATTATTATTATCATTATTATTATCGTTATTGTTGTTATTGTTATAAAATTCTTTAAAGTTGTTAGAAAAAATATCTGTAATACAAGAACTAATAAAGACCAACTATCTACAAAAACAAACGAATTGACAGTACATGAATAAGTAACGTAAAATAACCCATTTACACATTTTGCAATTTTGCAACGGCAATTCTCCATTCCATTTTTGTATGTATGACTTGAAAGAACAGGCGGATGCGGAAATTTTTGTATCATTAGGCAGGGAATTCCATAATATGATTCATACCATGAAAAGATAAAGTATCTTTGCCATAAGCAATTGTTTTAGTTTGAGGCAACATCAACAGGTTCTTTGATCTTAGATTGTAATATAACATGTGGCAGAGTTATGTTAAAAAGCAAACAACAAAATAAGTGCCTTGTTCTCTAGAGCCTCGAACTATTTAAATGAGAAACAATCCCTTTTACTGTACAACTCATTCATAAGTCTCAGTTAAATTATTGTCCGTTGATATGGATGTTTTGCGGAAAGGTTGCTAATTATGATCTCAATCGCACCCTTAAGAGAAAGCTTCGAATTCTCTTCGACGATTTTACATCCTCTTTTGATGAGTTGTTACACAGAGGAAAGGAGTGCGCTATCCATCAAAATAACTTGCAAAAGTTAATGCTCGAGGTTTATAGCAGTTTAATACAACAAATCCTTCTTTTTTGAGGGATAAGACAATAATTATATATGAAAACATCGCCTCATTTCTTTGACGTATCTCGTGCCATGAAAAGTTGTGCTATGAATGTAAATAGCAGTATAATACTATATAATACATATCGGTTGAGCCAGAAAAAGTTTTCATTTTGAAACATTCATATAACCAAGAATGCTCAAACTGACTTCAATAATCTAAATTCAATCACATGAGTCCAAATTGTTTTGTTATTTTTTTTCATTTCCATAAGCACTCGAAATTTTGGTGAATTCGACTCTACGAAAATTTCTTGGTTGCAAAATGTCAAAAAGGGCCTAGACACTTGCTTGAATTTGACTGAATCTCCTAGCGTAAATTTCCTCGAGATTTATTTTGCAAATACTATATCCCAAATCACGGGCGTCGGGTTTCTAGAACATTGCTATCGTTATTATGTCAGACATTTCGTTCCAGGGAAAAATTTACATTTTTCGTCAGTTAGCCTTGTTTATACACCCAGGATAGCGAACCAGTTCATACCTGTTTGCTTCCGTTGATTAGTACAAGATGAGGCAGCGACACAGCATTGGTATTTGTAACGTATTTGTGCGTGTTTGAATTCAAGATGAAACATAGATAAAACTTTGCCACTTCCACAATCCATGTTGTGATGAGTAAGGCTTTTAATGCTGCCATAGAAATACCAATTCCAATTTGTGAATTTGATTTGACAGCTGCCTGCAGCTGTAAAGTAATCACCCAATATTACAAGGAAGCATTTTTGATAAAAACTGAAACGAGCAGGAAGTATCAAAAGGCAAAGTTGCTTAGGGATATTCAAAATCATCTTCCTGGCGAGTAAGCAAAGTGTCTACTCTTCTTGGAAAATCTCAATACAAAAACTGTAACGCTTGAAAAATCAATAGTCAGTTACTAAAATTTCAGACTGCCTGAAAATCAAATTTGACCAAACGGAAACGATAGATCCATAGTGGGTAGTGGTGATGGTAATGGGATGCTTAAGGAGAATAAAAATATTTTCATCAGAAAAAAATTACCGGCAAAAACTAAAATTGATTATTTACCTTTCCTTCCTTTTCTTTGACAACGATGTTTTTGGGGCGGACGTTTGCGGGGGTTTTCGGAGGTGGTTCACTATGCAGAAAGTGCCAAGAAATCTATTTTCCNAATACAAAAACTGTAACGCTTGAAAAATCAATAGTCAGTTACTAAAATTTCAGACTGCCTGAAAATCAAATTTGACCAAACGGAAACGATAGATCCATAGTGGGTAGTGGTGATGGTAATGGGATGCTTAAGGAGAATAAAAATATTTTCATCAGAAAAAAATTACCGGCAAAAACTAAAATTGATTATTTACCTTTCCTTCCTTTTCTTTGACAACGATGTTTTTGGGGCGGACGTTTGCGGTGGTTTTCGGAGGTGGTTCACTATGCAGAAAGTGCCAAGAAATCTATTTTCCTATTTATATTTTAGAAGTATTCCCTCTATAAACTCTTTTGCTTGATTTTATTTGCCTTGTTTTCCTATTCTTGAATGCGAAAATAATGTTTCGTCACCTTCAACTACCAAGATAAACTACCAAAGGAAATTCTCTCAACCAGTAATTCAAAACAAAAAAGCCGCAAAAGTTTCCACGAAACCAGTAGGGCAAACACTCGCCTTGTGCAAGCGAAAGATGGTTTTTTAAAAGAAGTTATGTGCTTATACAAAAGAAGAAGGGTAAATCTAAAGTTCTGTCTGGTGGATTTTGTTTTTTTTTTTTATTTTGAAGCCGAGCAGAAGGCATTGTAATTCTCAAGTATTTAGGGCTTAAATGAAACGATTATAAAACAGCTCCTGACTCAAATAAACGAGATCCACCAGAAAGAACTTTAGATTTACCCTTCTTCTTTCGTCATAAGCACAAAATTTCTTTAAAAAACCACCTGTTGCGTGCACAAGGCGAGAGTGTGTCCTACTAGTTCCGGCGGTTCCGGGAAAGCTTTTACGGTTTAATTTTTTTCTTAACTAATGGTTGAGAGAATTTCCTTTGTCTGCAGTCGCTAATCGCTTTGAATTGAGGCGCCAATCAAATGCAACTGTTGCTATTGTACAGGGTGTCCCAAATAAATTGTGCCCCGTTTGCCTGAAAATTGCGACAAAATGGCAAAAGATTCTCGCCAAACTTTTGCATGATGCTGCTCTTTAGATATTAAATTAAAGTTTGCTACCATCCCCATAAAAATCCGTTGAAAGATGATGGAGCTATGACCTTCAGGATATCAAATTTGCCCGATGACTCAAACCAGCGGTCGGCCATTTTGTCTTACTATTTTGCAGCGATAAATAGCTTCATGGAGGGAAAAAGAAGCAGCAGCCTCCATTGTCATAGCTCTCGTGAAAATTCCGATGATCGTCATACCTAGAGTTCCACTATCTCCGTTTGTTTCAGTCATCAGGCAAATTTGGTCTTCTGAAGGTCATAGCTCCATCATCTTTTGATGGATTTTTACGGGGATGGCAGCAAACTTTATTTAAACATCTGAAGAGCAACATCATATAAAAAATTTGGCGAGAATATTTTGCCCTTTCGTTGCAATCTTTAGGCAAACGGGGCACAATTTCTTTGGGACATCCTGTATTACAAAATCTATCCTTGCTTTAGGGGGGCTTTTTGCGGCCCCCCTGACAAAAATCGGATGTTTCAAATAGCCCAATCACTATAGGCTTAAAGCACATACGTCACATTAGCAATTGGTTGATACAACAAACAAGTTTGGAATGGAATTCCATTGTTTCGTGACTTTTCATCCTGTTTCATGAATTTTTATTGCAATGAAAATTCAGCCTCGATCCTGTGCTTTGTAATAAACAATAGAAAAAAATTGTATTGCATGAACCAATCAGATTCATGACATATGCCCTTTAATTCACGAGAGGAATATACTGACAAAGGTATTTTCCTCTTTACTGACCGATGTACTTTCAGAAGCTGTGAAAGCAAATCTACCCTCAAGCTGAAATGACAGCTGTGGTGATTTTGTGGTGTAAAGTGGCACGACGAATGTAAACTGATCAAATTTTGTCCAAAATGGCAAGGCATCATCGCATTCATTGCTGTTCGCAATTCATCAAGAAATAAATTCAAAGTGTAAGCTTAGACCTATCACATAAGCCCTTGTTTTCGCTCCATTCTGCTAACCATACCTCTCCTCCACAATACCCATGTAAAGAACAGTTCAATTCAATGGAGCACAACTTTCACGAATGTTATCAGTCTAGTGTAAAGACGGCTTTAGGGCTCAACCGTTGCTAAATATTTCAATTCTAAGTAAAATGAAATGGCGATAGCATGTGAAAGAGACATTCTGCTTTTCTGGATAATGATATATCCTGGTTTGCTCACCTTTGCATGGATGCCAATTGCAAGGCGAACCAAAAGCTGGGTGCCCTTGACAATGTTTGCCCCCATTTTTAGGCCTTGGATTGGTGCATGTTCGATAACGCCACGACATTCCTCCGCCGCATGACCTGCTGCAAGGTGTTCCAGTAGACAATCTGCTCCATCCACCGTCAATTTTCATACGGCCTATCAAGAATTAGAAATATATATGAATGCATTTGGACTAGGGGTTTTCAAATTTAGATTGTTATATGTGGTATTTCATATTTTGATTCTGGAACATTTCATACCCATCTTTATGTCTCATTGAGTCTGGCATGTTTTTATTGTTTATTTGGGACAATAAATACCCTCTTACTTTACTTGCTTCAGGAAATTTTGTTAATAGAAATACGTGAAGTTAAGAAAAAGAAAGGAGTGAGGAATTGTGAAAAAAGAATGAAAATTTTTAATTTGAAAGGGCTGATAATAATTTATGAATATCAGTCGCAACCAAGCAAGAATCTGCCCACCGTCGGGCAAAAATATTGGTAAAAAATGAACTTTTGTCGGGCGGCCACCTGTAGATTTTTCTTCCCGTGAGCTTATGAATATCAAAAGCGAAACAAGGAGGGAATCATTTAAAGGGACGCTGTCGAGGCTGTAATTGGCTATTTGTAATGTTGAAATCACTAAAAAAGAACCTGGCCTCTGAATAATTTATGCTGTTGGGTCATACTTTGTTTTTGAATAAAGGGAATCAGATCGTTATTGCCTTCAGCATAGGAATCATTCGTCGTACATAGCCGATTGCTCATGGCCCATGGTCGAAACCGCCAAAGCCTCATTTTCACGGACCAATCAGACGGCTAAAAAGCGAAGGAGACAAAAGAAACCCATGAAGATTTTCCTAAATTTTACCTACCTTCATAAAACGCAACCAGGACAAAAAACTGCTTGAGATTTCCCGAATTTTTTTAAAGCAATCTACTCTCCAGATGTTTGGGAGTAAAAGTTTGGATGCCGGTAAACATATCTTCATGATTGGCGGAGTTATTGCCTCTCCAATAGACAAAATCGGCGAAGGCTTGTCGAGACCTGTTTACGCCACTTCAAGTCAGGTGATAAAGCCTCTTGATAAAACCTCTTTTGAATTTTATAAGTTATTTCGCAACGAGCAAACTTTTGCCATGAATGTAAAAAGTAGTACAATACAGAAATTTCCCTAGAGTATTGCAACATGACTTGGAATGCGCGAACAAGACTTTGTAGACTTTTTCAATTCACATAGAAACCGTAGGGGCATTGAATCTTCAATAAAAGAAAATTTAGCGAAAGACAATAGCAAGAACAATTGAAAACACAGATTGTGGCGTTTTCGGGTCGTTCTTACAACAATCACTATTGTTATTACTATTGTCTCCCGGCCAGAATCTCTATTGTTCAAGGTTCAGTGCCTTGTCGGTTTGTTTGTGGCCATAACTCCACCAATCCTGGAGATATTTTAACCGGCATCCAAACTTTTACTCCCAAACATCTGGAGAGTAGATTGCTTTAAAAAAATTCGGGAAATCTCAAGCAGTTTTTTGTCCTGGTGGCGTTTTATGAAGGTAGGTAAAATTTAGGAAAATCTTCACGGGTTTCTTTTGTCTCCCTCGCTTTTTAGCCGTCTGATTGGTCCGTGAAAATGAGGCTTTGGCGGTTTCGACCATGGGCCACGAGCATTCGGCTATGTACGACGAATGATTCCTATGCTATTGCCTTCATGAATTTCAGTGTACAGCGTAATTACTGAAGCTTGCCTAATTTTGTTCTTCTTAATTGTCTTTTTTCCCAATCAGCACCATGACAGTGTGCTTTTAATGGAAACAGACAAATAGATACACCTATATCGAGTTTCTTTTTCTTTAGCAACACAAAGAAATATAGCGTGTCAACATAAATGCGATATGGTATATTGCTAGCGCTTAACCATTTCGATTCCATCTAAGGGGGCTGTTTCAACAAGCATGCCTTGCACGTGCCATCTCGTGGTTGCCTTTGCTGTTGCTGTTGCTGTTTTTAAAGCCAATGAAAATAGCAACAACAAAGGCCGTCCAAGAGAGACGTGCTGTGCTAACTTTCGTGAGTTGGAATAAAAGGGAAACTCGTGGCCATAAACATTCACGAATAATATTTCTTATCAAATGTTGTATAAAGTCTCAAATGTTCCTCGACCCTTCGATGCGACTCTTCCAAATATTCCAAACCTATGCTTGTTAGTGGCTTTAAAAGATTTATATGGAACAAAATCATATAGAATTCCCTTGCATCAAATTAAGGCATCCCACAAATAGTCAAAGAGGATTATTGTCATTTGATTATATAACTATTTGATCCTATATTTAGGAAATTTTGCGGGAATAAACCTTCGCCAATTTCGGCCAGAAATGCAAAAACCACTGAAGTTTATCTCGTGCAGTTTCTTCCTATGAATTAATAGTTTAAATACCTTGACAAGGTTGGGTATTGCAACTCAATCTAGTCCTCCCTGTGCCTTGACAATTTCGCCCTCCATTTGCCGGCGCAGGGTTGGTGCAAAGTCGATGTCTGAATTTATATCCACCACCACAAGATTTAGTGCAAGATCCATAAGGTCCATAACTGCTCCAGCCACCGTTTATTGGTTTGCCTGTAAGATGACAGATTCGATGCAAATAGACCAAGATATTGTTGCTATAAAATACTGTAATAGATGATTTTACCAGGTATCCCCAAAAAGGTATATAGATTCTTTTGGCTCCAGCGATGCGACGTTATTTTTAATCAATGGCTAATCACTCTAAAACGTTCTTTGATAGTTAACTTGAACAGAGATACCTCGTTTGTATCAGTATCATTCATGCGTAGTTTTCGGCACTGAAAATCATGCATGAATGGCTTTGGTTGCTTTGGATGAAGCAAATTATTGCGGGGACAGTGTACCTTTAATTGTGTGTAATTAATCCAATTCAGTCTAAATTATGAATTTAATGTTTTCATCTATATCTTTCATTTCTTTATGAAAAGTCAAGTTTCATGTTCTTTTAACAAGCTTTCATTTCTATGACGTCATATGACATCATAATGATCATCATGCTCTAGCAACAATAGCAACATCGTTAATTGCATTATAATTTTAAGCTTTCATTGTTTATTTAATGAGCTACCTTTGCGCCATATCTGGTTTGCCATATCTCATATGACAACAGAGATAAACAGGGGGACGGAATCCGCCCCCCCCCAAGCATAGGATGTTTCAAAGCGCCCATGTCAGATAGGGTAAAGGCAATCTAAGCATATAAATGGCTGAAGACTTTGCAGTCATATTCCAACCAATCAGATATCAGTATTTCCTGTCAATGGTTCATTCAGCACGTGGACAAAAACAGTCCTAGGAGTACCACAAGGTTCAGTCTTGGGACCCCTTTTGTTTAACATATACCTGAATGACCTATTCATGTTCTTGGAGGCAACCAAAATCTGTAACTATGCAGACGATACAACAATTTATGCGTGTTGTCCTAGGATTGAAACTGTCATTGCGCATTTAGAACATGATGCCTTTAAAATAACTGAGTGGTTTCCAAACAATTGTATGAAGATAAATGAAGACAA
>REGL01001467.1:12261-31965 GCA_004194395.1 Aurelia aurita complex sp. Pacific
AGCTGAAATGATAAAATGTTCTTTGTCAATTTGTTGTTGAAAGAAACGCCTTATGAGAAACGGCAGGCCCTGCCTGGATTAAAAAAGCTGAGCAACTTTGGTAATCTGCATCAAACAGTTTTGTTTAAGATTTTACTAAGTAATTTGGAAGGCCTTTTGACAAAAATGTATCATTTCTACGTTGTCGTTTGATATACCGGGTGACCCAGAAAAAAGTGACCCAACGCAATCCGTTATAGAAAAGAAAGTAAATGGCCGTTTGAAATATTTCAAACGTTGTTCTGTCGTTAAAAGACTAGCCTACGTTATGACTATTTTTGCAAATTTTTCGGCACGGTAAACTTTCCAAATTAAGGATTTTGAGGAAAAGGGCAGGCTTGAAATGCTCAGAAATTCATCCAAAACAGGGGATTGATTTAAAGCCATTTCAGATCTTCAAAACAACGAGAAGCTTGTTTCATTTTATAAAATGATGGAAATGGGAAGTTTTTTCTGGCTTACCAGTATCGTTAAAAAGTCCATGTATGGAGCTGTTAGCAAACAAATTCTGGTTTCTTTACCTGTACCAGTAAAGAGTTACGCGGGGAGTTTCTGCCCCTTTCCCCAGTTCTGTACTCTTATCCTCTTGGTGACAAGCACGCAGTTATTGGGATGAGGTGCCAGTACGGGTAGTTTGCTAGGCATGTTCTAGGGGCTAGACTTATGACAATGATTTCCTTGTATCCCTGTGGTAAACCTTGCTCAACAGGACTCATAATGAAACTATGAACAAGCTGATCCTGTAATATGCATTCATCAGTCAAGTTATGGTGGAATCACGGCTTCGAATCTCGAATCTCGTGCGAATATTATTAGTTGTTCAATTGAATCGAAAGTTCCATCATATTTTCCGTCACCATAGTAATCCACAAATCTTGCAATATGATTGGTACTCTAGGAAGTCAAGAGTTTGGGCCTAAATAGGGTCATGCTTTTCAGAGTAATAATATGAGTCCCTGTTGAGCGATGAAGCGCCATCATCAACTCAAAGAGCACATGGAAACAAGAGACTCCTTGTCATAAATCTAGGCATGGGCCCCTTCCTTTCACTTTTTTGGTGCTGCGAGGAACGCTGTGCTAAAGGAAATGCTCAAAAACAACGTCATTTATGTGAAAAAAAACGGAGCAATATATGAATGAAAAAAATTATCTTACTTTTGCAGTCGTACAGAAGATTCAGCTGCTTTAAATCGATGACACTGAATCCTTTTCTGTTTCCAAGTTTTCCACCTGTTTTCTTTAGCTTCTCAATGACCGGAAGGTTTCTGTATTTTGTAAAAGCATATGCTCCATAGTGCATGATTCCGTCGTAATCATAAGGGAGTCCGAGGCTTGTAATGGACTCAATTTCTTTCCTAATGAAATTTCTCTTGAAGCCTGTTGGGATGAACTTTTTTGTAAAAAATGGTTTATAACAAGCAGCTTTACCCTATGCCAAATAGGTAGGTAGTGGCGAAAGTTACTTTGCTGTTAATAGCACCAAACGCTGGGATCGCAGAAGTAGAGAAGATCTTCTTGAGTCTACAACCCCATCTTTGTCATAACGCTTAAATGGTGAGCTCTACCTGGGGTTAAACCATTGTCATCTCACTGCTTTGGCTGCAAAATCAGAAGATTACACCACTGCCAGTAACCTTTGCACCAGTAACCAAGAACCAGTAAATAACTTATTAGATAGTATAAACTGGTCCAACGTTGCTTTTAAAAGGAGATCTGCTTCAGAACCAATGGCTTTATGAATTAAACAAGTGCAACAACGAACTTCGCTCAGACCACACTGAGCGCTGAAAATGGAAGCGAAGAGACAGCCAAGCTTCGACGAGAATTTCAAGCAGAAAAATAGACAAGGTAAGCATTGTACTTCACATAAGATATAGAATTGGCAAGTTAGACATTCTTCACGTGCCAGAATTTCCCATGGTTTCTTCAAGGAAAATCCATAAGTCTTATTGTTTACTGTTTACTGCTTGAAGTATGTTGATTTTTATATACGTACCATCTACCGGATGAGTCAAAAAAGGCCTGGCGTTTGAAAGGCTGCTCCCTGAATATATAAGCAATGGTATTTTGCATATATTGTTGAATAGCGGCCCTTGGTACCAGACTAGAGTCTGGTACCCAGGGTATGGAATAGCTAACATGTTCAATAACTTTCAGAATTTTTCCTGGCTGAAAATCGATCCTTTAAGATTTTACAAAGGATTTTCTAAAAAACGTTCTTTCGAGAAATCTTGAAAAACGTACTAAAATAATCAGCAAGTTTCCCTAACATATGCTTACTTTACAGCAGCGACTTGAAAACGCTTTAGCACGTGCTATGCCCTTAGGGGAATGAAAAAGTCTTCCCCCTGCCTGGTATGAATAACTAATTCAGGAGGAGTCCGTTCTCCCAAGAGGACAACATGCATGAATGCATGTGAGTGTCATTATTCCTAGGAAGGAAACAAAGGGACCGTTTTCCATCGTTCTTGCAGGTCTTCGAGAAAGGGGCTTTCTGCAGAAGATCTCTCATATCGACGGGAAGGAATGGCCGATTATAGCCGGGTAAATTTCTGAACCTAATTGGAAATGTCGGAAATAAATCATGACAGTTTTCAAGCATTGGGCTCAAATCTTTCAAATCTTTAAAAAGGTCGGTGTAAAATTCTATTGCATTTTGCTTTGCATTGGATGGCTTGAAAGGAGCTTATGTCACTTTGCTGCAAATCTGCCATGGAAATTTTTTGATATCTTGATTTTTTTCAAAATGGCGGCAATTTAATTAGTTTGGAAAAAATTCATGGAAAATTTTGAAAAAATTTAAATCATCGCAAATCCTAAATTAATTGAGGAAACATCATATAACCTTCAAGAAAATCATAGTTTATGAAGGTCTACAATATGGTGGCAACCAGAAATCTGTAGCTTTTCTAGTTAAGGATTTAGAAAGTTGATGACGCCATAGCCTCAAGTTTAATAAATGCCGCCATATTGAAACTAATCAAGATATCAATATATTGCCACGGCAGATTTACAGCAAAAAACCTAAGTTCCTTCCTAGCCATTTATTTAAAAGAAAACTGCAATAGAATTTTACACCGACCTTTTTAAAGATTGAGCCCTATGTTCAGTTTTCAATAATATTGCTTTGATATTGAGGGAGCAGCATTTTTCAAACGTTTGGCCTTTCATTGACTCACCCGGCATTATACGGTCTTCATGTACTTTGATGTATTCGTCTCTGTCATATCGACTTTGTTCATGGAAGAACCCAAGAGCATGCATGATCTCGTGAATAACGGTGCCTTTATGTTCACAACCATGACCAATGGAAAGATCTTGAGATTTTGAGAAAAATAATGAGGCCATGCCAACGACGCTTTGGCACCTGGAAATTCAAATCAAAGAATGAATATCGTTAAAGCTCGTTCGTATCGTTAGAGTATCTTTAAAGCTCTTTAAGCTCCAGGGCACTTATTTTATTTTGGAGACTCGAGAAGGAGCTTAATAGGGCGTAAAATAGAGAGGCTTATAAGCGAGGGGCTTATTCATTCGGTCAAATCTCTTTTCCTTCTCTGGATAGTCTTTGAGAACTGGGGGTCGACTAACAAGCCTAATATTTTGGTTGCGAGTCACGAAAAACATCATAAAAACAGGAAAAGATAATATGGAATATAATGAGGCTGCATATGATAGATAGTTTTACTAATTCTACAACCATACGCTGGCTACTTGTGATTTAAGTTTCATTTAATTCCTTATTTCATAATAGCAAAATATTGCATACATACATACCTGCATGCATACATACTTAAGACTTCGATTTCGAGAATACTATCAATGATCAAAAAACTTTTATCAATCTTCCAAAAGATTCTACACGAATAGACAGAGAGAGCAATTTTCGTCACGACTTAGAGAGTCAGAAATCGACTAGTTATAATCTGGTGCACGAATTTTAGACATTGTTTTTGCCGGATACTGCCCTGGACATGCGGTTTTGTCTTATCAACTTCAAAAATAATTTCAGAATATTAGGCACTTACCCTGCACCCCTATGAAAGCGAATGTAGAATTCTTTAGTTGATGCTGTAACCCTCTTGAAACGAATGCAGCTTTTCCGCTCAAATTCTTTGATTGCTTGACGGATAGCTTCCTTGCCTTCAGGAGCTGGAAGACAAAAATAATCTATTGTATTGAAATTATCGGCTAAGGTTTGTTTAATTCAAGTCATGTGACTATGCTCTTGGGAACCTTTAGTATCATGCTACATTTTTCATTCAAGGCACCTTGTCTTTTCTTCCTTGCTTCAACCTCGTTGCTTGTTTTCAGTGGTTCGTTATGGCCTACATTTGAAACTGTTGCTGCGCTCTGACAGTTATGGTCTGATGACTAGCCAAATTTTGCAGGATGAGTCGTTGGACGGATGCGTCGATCTGGGAACTAGTCCTCAGGCCATAACTTTCAGAGTGCGGTAACAGTTTGAAATTTAAGCCATAACAAACCGCCGAAGTAAGCAAGGATGGATAGCCAGAGCAAGAAAGCAGATATATTGATGACACGAAAACACGCCAGGTAACGAAATAAATTTTTTCTGTTAAGAAAGTTTAGGCCAGGTAGNGGATAGCTTCCTTGCCTTCAGGAGCTGGAAGACAAAAATAATCTATTGTATTGAAATTATCGGCTAAGGTTTGTTTAATTCAAGTCATGTGACTATGCTCTTGGGAACCTTTAGTATCATGCTACATTTTGCATTCAAGGCACCTTGTCCTTTCTTCCTTGCTTCAACCTCGTTGCTTGTTTTCAGTGGTTCGTTATGGCCTAAGTTTGAAACTGTTGCTGCGCTCTGACAGTTATGGTCTGATGACTAGCCAGATTTTGCAGGATGAGTCGTTGGACGGATGCGTCGATCTGGGAACTAGTCCTCAGGCCATAACTTTCAGAGTGCGGTAACAGTTTGAAATTTAAGCCATAACAAACCGCCGAAGCAAGCAAGGATGGATAGCCAGAGCAAGAAAGCAGATATATTGATGACACGTACACACGCCAGGTAACAAAATACATTTTTTCTGTTAAGAAAGTTTAGGCCAGGTAGTATGGACACGATCCACACAAATCGTGTCAAAAATACCAATTCTAAAATGAGATTAGAAAATGAGTTATCCCAAATGTATCATCTTTTTTGTATCAAGCTTGAGCATCTAAATCATAAAACAACTTACTCAATGATGTGTGCAGCATATATGGAACAATCCTTGTCCTCCAAATCTGTCCTCTATTTCTTATTGCATTCCTCTTTTCATTGCCGTTTTCAGTTTCGTGAGGTAATGGTGTGATATCACCATCGATCAGTCCTTCAGCTCCATCCTCTATATTAAGGAGAAAAAATAGCTGCAGACAAATGCGGAAATGCTCATAGCGAAACTGATCAGCACAACAAGGACAGATAATGTTACGATAGAACTCGCTACTATTTATTGACACCAAGATACAAAGCAATTTGTGATTGCAGACAAAGGGAATTCCATGCTCGGTTGGTCAAGACATAAACAAAAACAAAGTAAGCCGCAAAAATTGCCCTGAAACCCAGGTCGCTACGGCTAGCTCGGTCGTTATGCATTCCAGAAATGGTATTAAAGAGCACATATTGGCACATATTGAAAGAAGAAGAATATATCTAAACTTCTGCCTCGGGCATTTTATTTTTTTCGTAAAGAAGCTGAGCAGTAAGTGTTTTAATTACACCTAAAAAGTACGAGAATTGAATCCCCTCCCAATTGGCTTCTGCACAAAATAAATAAAATGCCCGAGGCAGAATTTTAGATATATCCTTCTTCTTTCGATATGTGCTAATATTTGCTCTTAATAACCATTTCTGGAATGTACAACGAGCGCGCTAGCGACCCGAATTTAAGGGCACTTTTTACGGCTTGCTTTGTTTTTGTTTATGTCTTGACCAACCGACCATGGAATTCCCTTTGTCTGCAATCACTAATTGCTTTGTATCTAGGTGTCAATAAAAAGTAGCAATTGCTATTGTAATATTATCTGTCCTTGTTGATCAGCACTACAATCCTGGTCAAAATATTTGGAACAATGTTATATCTCCTTGCTGATTATCTCAGTTCTTCTCATTTTAATATTTTTATCACCCGCTTTTACCCCCAAAACAATGTTGGTTGGCATCTTGAAACTGAAACATCCAAGCAACAGCATTGCATGGAGAGTAAAAGAGAGATTGTTCAATTGAAATTGTAAAATTTTACGATGTTCCAATAAATTTGTCCAGTATTGTAGTTGATGTCTTCATTTCTTCAAAAGCTACCGCCAACGCTGCGTTTAGCAAAGATCCGGGAAGGGGAGGGGGTTCTTGGTATATCATGCTACTGGCATATGCACTCCTTTCTGGGTATCGTTTTCGCCATCCACGTAAAAAGCCGTTGAGAAATTACGTAGTTATGACCTTGAAAATACCAAATTTCTCTGATGACTGAAACCAGCGATCAACAATCTTGTCTTACTATTTTGAAGTGAAAAGTAGCCTAACGTGAGGTAAGAAATAATTTCTGTGAGGTCAGAAATAGTGGAACTCTCTGAGGATTATCAGAACTTTCACGAGAGCTATGACATTGGAGTTGCTGTTTTGTGTTCCATCCACGAAACTATTTATGGCTGCAAAATAGTAAGACAAAATGGCCGACCGCTGGTTTTTGTCATTGGCCAAATTTAGTGTCCTTAAAGTCATAGCTCCAAAATGTTTCAACATAATGGGGATGGTTGCAAACTTTAATTTAACATCTAAAGAGCAACATCATGCAAAAGTTTGGCAAGAATCTTTTGCCGTTTTGTCGTAATCTTCAGGCAACCGAGGCACAATTATTTTGGGACACCCTGTAAATGTGAAAAGTCCAAATATCTAATTTGCTTGCCTCTAATTGTCGTATTTTTTGATGACGTGGTCAATTTTCTTTGCTTTAGACAATTAACAGTACTTGCACAGAATTGACTGTACAAACTCATTGAAGAGAAATACTATGCTTCCTTTAACTTTACTTGATAGATAAAGATCACAGTATATAAAGATAAACATGATTTTTGGAAAAATCATATAATTTGAAACGCAAAAACTTAGTTTTCTCACATTCTCGTATTTGTGTATGATTATTGCACTGAAACTTTCATCCAGTTTTCTTATTATTTTAGTTTGACGTTTAATAAGGTTTGACCATAAAACAAACAAGATGTTGTTACTCTCTGGAAAAATGTTATATTTCCAAAAATACGTGAGATATCTTGAAAAAATTTGGATGAAAGAAGCAAAATGGATATTTAAAGGAAGAGTCACGAAAATACTGTCATTAGTCTAGAAACTATCAGAAAAAATTATCCAGACAAAATTGGTATGGGGCTATTTTAGTACACGCAGTTCAGTTGGCGTTCGCATTGCTGGGGGGCGGGGGTGCTTTCAACCCCCTCTATAAATAGCCTTATACAAATGGGAAATCGTTGAGACTTGGCTAGGGAGTGGTATTAACTATTCTTAGCCAATTAGTAGTTTTGGGCGTGGCCACCTAATTATATGAAGTTACTATGATGTCATACTGCTGAAAAATGTCAAATGACAAACTTCTAGGGAANAACTCATTGAAGAGAAATACTATGCTTCCTTTAACTTTACTTGATAGATAAAGATCACAGTATATAAAGATAAACATGATTTTTGGAAAAAAATCATATAATTTGAAACGCAAAAACTTAGTTTTCTCACATTCTCGTATTTGTGCATGATTATTGCACTGAAAATGTCATCCAGTTTTCTTATTATTTTAGTTTGAAGTTTTATAAAGTTTGACCATAAAACAAACAAGATGTTGTTGCTCTCTGGAAAATATGTTATATTTCCAAAAATACGTGAGATATCTTGAAAAATTTTGGATAAAAGAAGCAAAATGGATACTTAAAGGAAGAGTCACGAAAATACTGTAATTAGTCTTGAAATTATCAGAAAAAAATTACCCAGATAAAACTGGTATGGGGCTATTTTAGTACACGCGGTTCAGTTAGCGTTCGCATTGCCGGGGGGTGGGGGGTGCTTTCAACCCCCTCTATAAATAGCCTTATACTAATCGGAAATCGTTGAGACTTGGCTAGGGTGTAGTATTAACTATTCTTAGCCAATTGGTAGTTTTGGGCGAGGCCACCTAATTATAATGACGTTACTATGATGTCATACTGCTGAAAAACTTCAAATGACAAACTTCTAGCTCCAACCGTTTCAACTGAATTTGAATGAAGAGAGAAGAACGAGAGAAGCTGTGACTAGAGAAGAACGAAGGAATAGCAACATTATCAAGCTTTACTCGCTATCCCGTGGAAGAGAAACAACACAGTGTGTAAAAATACAATTTTGATCATAATAGAGGCCACATCAACGGTGCATTATTGCCCATGGTAAATCTTAACATTTCTAATAAGTACACGCCTGGAGCAAGTAGCATACCAAATTTGGTTGCTCTACCTGATACTAGTCAAGAGCAAGGCAGGATAACTTTTCTCCCCCTTCCCCCCATGATCAAAGCATCAAAGTAGGACGTGTCAGATAGCCCGATCACTAGGTTAAGTAATTAAAATATGGATGAAGAGACAGTTCGATAGAAATATCTTGGACTCTTTTTAGTCACAAGATTCTCGAGAAAGCTCTTTACTTACCTTCATTAATTTTAGCAATTTGATCTGCAATAGTTGCGTTTGGTGGTAGCCACGAAGTATCATCTTCTTTATCTTCTCCGTCATCTGAAAAATTAGAAAATGAATCCTCAAAAAAATTTGCAAACGTTACTTGGCGATCATTTGAGGATTGTTTGTCAAGAAACAAGAGAAGATTTCATAGCAACAACGACAACTGCTCCCAATTGCCGCCCCATTCTAAAAATGATTAGCACTCGAGGACAAAAGGGATTTCTCTCGAGCAACAAATCAAACTAAATTATGATGATCATTATTATCTTTGATATTCATATGCCACAACTTTTGTATAGATTAAATCAGCCTTTATATAAATTCGCCATATGGAAAACTTCTTGTCAGGAAAGCTATAAAAAATCAAAGTTCGTACTATATCATTATTACCATTCTTCAATTCCCTTGCATACTTGATTCTAGACAAATGACAATGAGTCCCTTGTATCCCTGCGGTAAATCTTTTTCAACCATGGTAATTCACAAATCTCAAAATCTGATTGTACTCTAGGAAACTCAGAGTTTATCCATGATGCTCCATGATTCTGTGACGCTTTGTTCCGGAGCTATCAACAGTCAAAGTTAGGAGTAGTTTCTGAGCTATTGAATCCTTGGATCGAATGAGCAAAAAAGTCTTCAAGCAATAAATGAATCTTAACTTGGTATGTTGTCGGCAAGATGATCCAGGCTAACTGAAAATTGTATTGTTGGTGCTATTATTTCATGAGATGTTAAGAAAAGAGCACTAAGTGAGCACAATAGTCCTTGAAATGTAAAATGATCAGACCTCTCCCTTGCTCGATTTTAACTCACTCATTAATCTTGTCAACAGCAAATCATTGTTAGGACTATCTTCGAGCTTCAGATAATCTTGGGATCTCATTTGATAAGCGCAATATTACGGCAGGAGCAAAAGATTGGTATATTTCTTTAGTGAGCAGTTCTAGAGTAAAGTATCCTTATGACCAAACGGGTGTTCACACACAGCGAGTGCATGCGAATTGTTTGCTCATAATCTAATCTAATTGATTTTAAAGTTTCGTTTTTACCTGGCAGTTTAATTTCTAGTTGTAACTATTAAAAACTTTGAAGAACTCCTTTGTAGGACACCTTCTAAGCTATCTACAAATTTTGAACAACCAGCTACTTGAAACACTTGAAGACTTTTAGGCTCTTTCGTTGCTCTTAATTTGGTATTTTAGTTTGTGTCCTAATTTCTAAAAGGAGCACATACATATCTTAAAGATTTTTGAGGACCTTAGTAGGTTTTTGTGTTTTTGGGAATATTTGCTGTCGAGCGTCTCCCCTTTTGTCACTTGGACAAATGAGAAACAATCGAAAAACTGCTGTGGGTACAGGACAGCTGCAAACGTGTTGTCGGTTTGCGTTACTTTTCAAATCATCCAAAAATTTTCTTTTCTATAATCTTGGCAATTAAGATGCTGTGGACACTGCTCATTTCTAACTAAAAACTGCTCTTCGGGAATTCCAAAGAGTTAACGAAAGTATCATGTTAAGTATTGAATTAGGTTTTCCAATCCTTGCTCGAGAAAGAGAACCCTGTGAGCGAAATCCTAAAATGACTCATATCTAACAAGGTACTCTAAAATCACATTCTCGCATACTTTTATCTTGTTAAATCTATTAGAATAGATATCTTACGAAAGACTCGTGCAAGTTCATTACCTTTTGCTCATCTAGTGCGCATTTTTATGAGCTTTGGACTTTCAAAATGGCAGATTTTCTGCCAGTCAATAAAAAGCATGTCCTTATGTAGTTGCCTAAGCCAGACTTCTAATTAGAGTTTGTGTCTTTTTAGTCAATCTGACAAGAGGTTGCTGATTTTAGAAAGAACAGATTGAGTAGTTGCTTCAAAACAGCACTTCTATTGTTCTCCAGAAGTATCGAAATCAAATATTGTTTGAAAGTTTGAAAGAAAGGGTCCAAGGGGCATATTGAAGTTTTCTGTACGTTTCTTTAACAGGATAACAAAAAACTGATGTGGCAAACGTGTTGTCAGTTTGCGTTACTTTCCAAATCATCCAAAATTTTCTTCTCTATAGTCTTGGCAATTAAGATGCTCCTACACTGCCCATTTCTAACTAAAAACTGCTCTTCGGGAATTCCAGAGTTAACGAAGGTATCATGTTAAGTATTTAATTAGGTGTTTCTAAACCTTGCTCGAGAAAGAGAACCCTGTGTGTGAGCGAAATCCTAAAATGACTCATATCTCACAAAGTATTCCAAAATCGCATTTCGCACGCTTTTATCTTGTTAAATCTGTTAGAATAGATATCTTACCAAAGACTCGTGCAAGTTCATTACCTTTTGCTCATCTAGTGCGCATTTTTATGATTTTGGACTTTCAAAATGGCAGATTCTCTGCCAGCCAATAAAAAGCATGTCCTTAAGTAGTTGCCTAGGCCAGACTTCTAATTAGAGTTTGAGTCATTTTAGTCAATCTGACAAGGGGTTGCTGATTTTAGAAAGAACAGATTGAGTAGTTGCTTCAAAGCAAAACAGCACTTCTACTGTTCTCCAGAAGTTTCGAAATCAAATATTGTTTGAAAGTTTGAAAGAAAGGGTTCAAGAGGCATATTGAAGTTTTCTGTACGCTCCTTTAGAAGGATAACAGTATCTTCTTGATGATAAGCAGCATTGTGGACCCTTTTAGAAATGCAGAAAAAACTTAACGCTGCAATTAAAGCTTAACAGCTACTCCACATCAGCCACACAGACGGGGCACAGTTATTTTGAGACACCTTGTAGACAACGAACTAAGAACAAGCAATGGAGATAAGTGACTTTTATTTCATTTTTCCTTCTTTTATTTTAGTTGTATATACTCTTTGTAATGGATGGTATATTGTAAGTGTCCCTCATAGTGGGAACACGATGACCTTGGGTCTTTTCCCGCTATGAGGGGCACAGTTGAATGTTAATATTACAGTTGTAGTTGTTTTAAGTTGATATGAAAAAAAGATAAATGACTTACCTGATTTTGCAAAGACAACTGCTGCAAAGATTAGGAAAAGTAGCCATCTCACGTCGAAGCTGTTGGAAATACAAAAACAGATGGTATTAGTGAGAATAAAATTAAGAATCAATTGACAGAAGAAAGATGTAAATTTATTTCAACTGAAATGTAAAGATTACAAACAATCATAACAGTTATATTCTGGCGTTAAGCGTTGAGAATCAAACTTACTCACCAGTCCATCTTGTTTGGCAGAGGTAAGCCGTCACACTGGGAAAAGTGGTATTGGAGCTGCTGCTTAAATACCTCAAAATAGTAATTACTGGCATTGAAAGCCATGCCAGATGCCATTAATTGAACTGAAGGATACGCTGATCTCTTATTGGTCACAATTCTCTTATATTCTACTCTGCGAAGCAAACGCGTTCATTCATTGGGAAAGAATCAAAAATAGTGCATTGCGTTCTGATTGGTCAAGCTAGTCCTGTTTGATGTATCACACAAAGAAGGCAGACGTATCTAAATACCATATAAGGACTTTCAAATCACATTTTCATTTGCAAAATATCTTTGGTGTCTCTCGGTGGCGACAGAAATTCAAAAGATAAACTGATTTTAATAATTTCTTTGATATGATCTGATCGTTTCATATTTACTGACATTTTAAACGATGCCAGATGTCATTGATTGAGAAGGACAAATAACAGCTCTGTGATTGGTCGAAATCGTTCCCCTGGTTACCATGTTTAGCAAATGAATGGAGACTCATTGTATAGCACTATCAATATGACTGGAAAATTGAAAATCAAAACACCTTGCGATTACCCGAAAAATATATACTACTTGCTTTGTTAACAAAAGAGTCAAATCAACTTGAAATTCCTCAGAAATAGCCTGTGAAGCGGCATAACGTTTTTGATTGGTTATGATTTTCTTGGGTTTGCTCTATCAAAACTAACATAATAAATTTTCAACCTTTGCTCTTTTCAATCACGCTCAGTGAAACAGAATTTTTTGTTAATTTCCATGGCGCCAGATCAGATAATGTAGGATAGTAATTTGAAATGAACTCAGAATCGTTACCTGTGGCGTCATATATTCGTTCTTGCTATTAATTCTCGTAGTTTCAAGTTTAAAACTTTTCCCAAGGTTAAACTTTGAATATTTGAATAATCTCACGGTTGTTTCGAGGAACGTTCAAGAGGAAATTTATCAATGCCACCATACGCTTGAAAGTTAACGTATCGAAAATCTTTCAAGTTCCCATTTGGATTGCTAAGTAATGACAGTCAATGCTACTTTTACCAAAAATGCTATTTAGAGGCCTCTAGATTCAGTTTTTGCACAAACGTGGACTTTAAGAGCTTGTAGCTCCATAAATATTGAACGGATCTGCAAGATTCTAATGTCTAAAGTCTAAAATTTATTCTAAGATCTCATAAGCAGAGTTACCTAACCATGGAGCCTTTCATTGTATCGTTAGTTTCTCAATATTCAATCAAAAGTCGGAAAAAGTTTTTGGACACTCTTTATTTGTCATCCTTTGAAAGAGTCTTTAACCCTGTCCGTTTTTGGGACCACTTGCGGAACCAAGACACAAAGATATAAGAACATGTGTTTTATTTGAGTGGCTTGGCTGAAGACTGCCATTTTTTTTTACTTTCTAAACTAAATTTGATATGTGAAATCGTAGTTACTTTTTCAAGTGTCAGTGGGGTTAGCGTTTAAATGAGAAAACATTGAATTTTTATGTACTTTTTGCTCAATGATTCTATGACGCTTTGTTCTTGAGCTATCAACAACGGTCAAAATAAGGAGTAGTTGTTGAGCTATTGAATCCTTGGATCAAATGAGCTAAAAAGTCTTCAAGCAATAAGTGAATCTTAACTTGGTACTTTGTCTACGAGACATTGTGGGTTGACTGAAGACTGCACTGTTGGTAGTACAGTAGTGTCCCGCATATAAGAAACAACTTTTTCAATTTCAGGTCTGATGCGTTTCTTATAAAATGAGATAAACTTGCAAATCAGGGTAAATTTTCTTATTACAAAAATCAGTTACTGTTGAACCAGACATGATCTCTATTGGTGATTATTATTTTGAATTGTATTTGTAAATTTTCACTTCCAGAAAATGCTACAGTTATTTCAGGAAGATGCTTTTTGCATACAAAATCCTTTTTTTCATTTGAATAGGTACAGTTCAATACAACTGGAAAGCTGAAAAATTCCAAGGTTTCAATCCATAATTTTCAAATAAGAAACAAGCTTTTTTCAGACCTGAACAAGTTTCTTATAAAATGGGGTATAATTTTGAAAATCAGGGTCTGAGTTTCTTAAATTTGTGTTTCTTATATGCGGGACAATACTGTATTGCTTTGTGAAATGTTAATAAAGAGCACTTAGTGAACACAATAGTCTTTGAAATGTAAAATTATCAGACGTCTTCCTGGCTCGATCTTTGCCTACTCATTAATATTATCAGCAGTAAATCATTGCTAGAAACATCTTCGAACTTCAGAGAATCTTAGGATCTTATTTGATAAGCGCAAGAGTACAGCAGGAGCAAAGAGTCCTTATAAAAAACAAGGATTTCTCATCGCATAAAACTCAGAAGAAATGCTTAAGTGCAAGAATTAATCATTTAATCAATTAATCAACATTTCCATGAAAAGAGTGTTTTACTACGCTAGTTACGGTGGCGATGGATCTGAAGAATGGATTTTGAGAGTAAATTTAAACAATGAGAAGTTCTAGAGCAAAGGATCATAATGTCCAAAGGGATATTCTTACTTTGCTTGAAAACACATGGAGTGCATGATAACTGTTCGCTCATCTTCTAATCTAATCGATTTTAAAGTTTTGTTTTTACCTGACAGCTTCAATTCTATTTGTAACTGTTAGAAACTTTTCAAGGACACCTTTGAAGGACACCTTTGAAGGACAACTTTAAAAGACAACTTTAAAGAACATCTTTGAAGGACACGTTTAAAGGACACCTTTGAAGAACACCTTTGAAGGACACCTTTGAAGGACACCTTTGAAGAGCACCTTTGAAGGACAACTTTAAAGAACATCTTTGAATGACACGTTTAAAGGACACCTTTGAAGGACACCTTTGAAGGACACCTTTAAAGGACATCTTTGACGGACACCTTTAAAGAACATCTTTGAAGGACACGTTTAAAGGACACCTTTGAAGGACATCTTTGAAGGACACGTTTAAAGGACATCTTTGACGAACACCTTTAAAGAACATCTTGGAAGAACACCTTTGAAGGACACCTTTGAAGGACATCTTTGACGGACACCTTTGAAGGACATCTTGGAAGAACACCTTTGAAGGACACCTTTGAAGGACATCTTTGACGGACACCTTTAAAGAACATCTTGGAAGCACATCTTTGAAGGAAACCTTTAAAGGACACCTTTGAAGGTCACGCTTAAAGGACACCTTTGAAGGATACCTTCGAAGAACACCTTTGAAGGACACCTTTGTAAGACACCTTTGTAGGACACCTTGGAAGCTCTTTGCAAACTTTGAGCTAAGAGCTACTTCAAAGATTGGAAGACTTTTATCTCCATTATGTTATATTCAAAAAAACTGATTGAAAAAACAAACCTAGCCCGGTTTTCTGATGTTAACAAGTGAAACAGATAGGTAGTTTGAATTGGATTTTGTGATAACCAAGAATATCAAACATAGCTAAGGTTGCTATAAATGGTGATGTGGAACACAAAGTGCTGCAGGCCATGACCTGTGTCCAGCAGTTATTTTGCTTCTAAAAAGTGATAAAGTCATTCTAAACCCAGAATATTGCGTTAAGCATCAGGTTGCCTGGTCAATATCCTTGGTCATTAATTACTCCCAAATGTATTTCCTGACATAACTGCAAAGTTTAAGTCCATTTGATGCTAAAATTCAAGTTATTAGGTTAAGTACGGAAATAAAATCCTCTGGCTTTGAAACAACCATTGATTTTGAATTTCTTTCTCAATGAGCAACCACTTATCAGATTTGCTCAAACTTGGTGTCAAGCTCTAAGCAAAAATCTCTTCCATTCAAAATTTGAAAAATGGGTCAAGTTCGATTTGTGATTCCTCCAAAGTAGCAATTCAAACAGCGTATATGTTTTTGGGACACCCTGTAGTAAAACCTAATTCAATATTTACCATCAGGGGCTGGTCCAGACTACTGCGACTACTTCTGAAGCATTAGTCAGGTTGTCAGATCCTTGTATCTAGTTATTAAGGTCCACGTCTATCTTTAAAAGGCCACACCCTAGTAATTCGTCACTCACCGTGGCAGTATAGTCAGAATATTTTTTGGATCCGCCCCTGACCTTCATTAAATCTGAAGGCCCTGAAGAGAGTTTTTGGTTAGAAATGAGCAATCTATGAGCACCTGAGTTGCCTAAATTAGAGAAGTAAATTGTAGAATAAATTTTGAAAGTAACACAAATTACTGTACCAAAGGGGAGTAGCTCAACCTCAAGTAGTCTCTAAAACACAACAGCATTTAACATCTTCAAAAATCTTTAAGACCAGTTAGATGTGTTACAAAAATTGCCTGTGCTCCTTTTAGAAATTAGGAAACCAATAACAAATAGCAAATTAAGAGTAGCTAAAGAGCTATAATGAATCCTCTGGTTTTGAGGCACCAAATGATTTTGACTTTCTTGCTCCATGAATCAGCAGCTACTTATCAGATTTATTCAAACTTGGTGTCAAACTTTAAGTTGTAGTCTCTTCTATTAAAAGTCATAATAACGGAAAAACTTGATATATGGGTACTACACAGCAGCCACTCAAACAGCGCACATGTTTTTTGGACACCCTGTAGTCCTTGCTCGAGAATGNAATTAGGAAACCAATAACAAATAGCAAATTAAGAGTAGCTAAAGAGCTATAATGAATCCTCTGGTTTTGAGGCACCAAATGATTTTGACTTTCTTGCTCCATGAATCAGCAGCTACTTATCAGATTTATTCAAACTTGGTGTCAAACTTTAAGTTGTAGTCTCTTCTATTAAAAGTCATAATAACGGAAAAACTTGATATATGGGTACTACACAGCAGCCACTCAAACAGCGCACATGTTTTTTGGACACCCTGTAGTCCTTGCTCGAGAATGAGTACCTTGTGAGCGAAATGTCAAAAATGGCTCATATCTCACAAAGTACTATAAAATCGCAACCTCGCCTACTTTTATCGGGTTAAATCTGTTAAAATCCATACTTGACCAAAGACTCATGCAACTTCATTATGTGTTGCTACCCTGGTGCTCATTTTGTGATTTTTTTACTTTCAAAATGCCGAATTTTCTGCCAGTCAAAAAAACATGTCCATATATGAAAAAATGAAAGCTGTCTGATTTCGATAAAATTTGCTGCACAGTCCCTTTTAGGTACGCAGAATCCAAATTTTTTCCTTTTTTTAACTTTTCTACCATTTAAGAGGGCAAATGTGGAAAATTGGGGGTTCACTAACATGCCAAAAAAGTAAAAAATGAGTGTTGTCTGACTTTCATAAATTTTAGTACACGGCCCCATTTTGGTACGGAGATTTCGAATTTCTATTAAGTTTTTATCATTCTGGCAATTGGAGGTGAATGGGGGCAAATTGGGGTTCACGAAAATTTTTGCTTGCAGAGAGATTGCCTGATAGTCAATTTTTAAGCAGCCGTCTTTCCATGGGATATTAGAAATATTTGTCTTCTTTTGAAAATTTTGATTTTCAGAGGATAAACAAGGAGCAATAACTAAGAAGAATGTGTTGGAAACGTGTCATGAAAAAGTAGATTCCTTCTTCTCTAGCATCACCAAAACAACAAAACTGTGTATATACCAACAGATTGTGGTGGCCCTGGTGAAAACACAGTCTTTTCTTGTTTTTAGAGAAGAGATGTATTTGGGGATCAGCCGTGAGTAACTTTTGGAGAGTTAAACATCGGACGAAATTTCTGTCGAAACTGTCAGGAAATATGTTTGGGGCAAATTTTAATCATGTTAGTTTGGTTTGAAGAATTCAGTGGTGATCTCCCCAATCATAGTTGTATTTGAGAAGGAAAATCAATAAAAACAAAATTGAAAACGTGCTAGCTGTATTCTATTATTTTAGCAGCACCTGAGGAATCTAAAGTTGATTTAGGTTCTCTTGATCAGAAGACAAATAGCAAAGAATCCCTTGGCAGTTGCAATGTGTTCTATCTTTCAAATCTCATTTGCTGCGTCATAAAATAAATCTGCATTGGGTTCTTTAGAAGCAAGAAAGCAGATTTCGACCAATCACAGAATGATGAATTCTGCTTGTCAATCAACAACACATGGCATTATTTGAAATGTCAGGCAATATCGAATGATAATATTTTATCAAATAACCAACACAATCTATACCTTTAGAATAGTTGTCGCCACCAAATCAAAATGTGATTAATCTGCACCTTATTAGGATTTAAAATGTTGTCTGCATTCTTTGCATGACAAAAACTTCAACCATCGAATCATTTTTGTTTTCAGTTCGGGTCAGAAGTAAATTGCGACCGATCAGAGAATGGTGCATTCTTCAAGTTGATTAATGTCACCTGGCATGCTTTGTACACTGTCAGCAATTGTCTTCTGCTATTTAAGTCGCCGCTCCGATAAGAGTTCTCCCAGTTAGACCTCTGTCAAACCGACAAGATGGACTGGTGAGTAGATTTCGATCTTAACGCTTAATGCCATAATGTTGTCTGTAAAGATTCTTAGTTATTCCATTCTTACTACAATAAAGATCCGTTGTAAGAGCCAAAAGTGTTCAAACCAAGCTGCCTTGGTTCTTAAGTAATGGAAAACATTCATGTAGTCAAGTGGCAGGTTCCTAAGTATTATTTGGAGTTCTGTGAAGAGTGTTTTTTCCGATGATATTTGTTTTTTTTTCTGTCGTTGAAATTTCTTTGTTTAACGTAAAGATAGTGAGAAAAGAAGATGGAGTACTGATTGTGGTGGAACCAGAATTGTTTAGCTCTATTAGAAGACTGAGGAGCAATAGTATATTTTGTGGAATGTTCAAATTAATGCCTTGGAGCATCAAAGCTGAAAACTAGATCAGTGAAATTTGTCTTTTCGGCCAACATTTAGAAGATTTTATTGGGCAAATGATAATGATGTAAACAGTGAGCAATTGAGGCCGTAGGTTGTTATTCAGGGAAGGCTCTTCGTGGTGCTTATATGCGAGTTTTATTATAGTTTTGCCAAATTAAATTGTTTACTGTTCATTCAATTGATTTGTAAATATATTCTCGCTGGTATGATATTGTTTATCTGCCTTTACAGCTTCAAAATAACATTGCTACTGTTGCTTACCTTTGCAGCTGATGGCTTTGCAAAACCAGGTAAGTTCTTCTTCTCCATAGATTGATGGTCGTTTTATTGTATGCTCCGTGTATCTTTTTCGCAAATTTGATTTGAGGGTAGGTTTGTGTGCGTCACGGAATTCAATAATAAACTGAGAATGAAAAGTGAAACACTTTGATATAATTGATCAATGTCAGCTAATTTTCAAAACAAGATACGTTTCTGAATTACTGTATGCTCCAACACCTCCTTAATTTTCGAATTTTTGCAGACGAGAAATTATCGATATGGGAATTTAACATGAATGCAGATTCTCACTATATGCAGCATCTGTGTTGTTTGATACCATGTTATTAAGGATAGCCTTTCGAAAACAAAACTAGCTGTTCTCCAACACCTTCAAGATTGGGCTTGCTCAATTTGAAACAATGAATGAATAAAAGATAAAAGATCCGAGTCACTGCAAACATCTCCCGATTCCTAGATACGTTGCAGAATTCGCAGAAAAACCAGTCATTACACTCAAAAAAATAAAGGTGCTAAGAAAAACCTCCAGGGGTTTTTCAGCAGCCTACAAATAGGCAACCCCTAGAGGTTCTTATAAAAACCCCTTTCAGGGGTTTTTAGAAAAACCCTCT
>REGL01001467.1:35925-55391 GCA_004194395.1 Aurelia aurita complex sp. Pacific
CCCCCCCCCCCCATATTCTATGATAATTTCGAATGAATTTGGTTGGACTTGAATGATTCCAAGAAATACACGCATTTGCAGGCAGATTTTCTTCAAGCAAGGTGCATGCACGTGGTGAAAGTTGAAGGTGCGTCCGAAAATTGACGCGAATCCGAAAAGCAAATCCGAAAAGAGCAGAACAGAATCATAGAACAAATTCACAATGACGCCTGATCTTTTTAAATGAACCCTTAACTTAGATATGGATATCGAGCTGAAACCTAATAACGTGGATTGCTCTCAGCAACGCATGAAATATTTTGTTGTTTGCGTATTTGCATCAAAATAGGTGGTGCAAATTTCTTGCTGTGCTTGGTATTCGCCTCTTTCATTTCGAATTGATTCCCCATTACTTGTCTTTTCCTTCGCTGCCTTTGACAAAGTTCATGCTTGGCATAGGTATAAGACAGGAGCAAAATGTAAGCTTGAAGGGTCCGTTTTAACCAGCATGCTTAGGGTGTGCCATCTCTTTTATTGATCTTTATTGTCGCCATTTTCATGGATCATTAAAATGACAACAACAAGCGCCACCAAGAGATGGCTCAAGCAAGGCTTGGTGGTTGAAACAGCCATTTCAACTATGTCGTTCCCTGTTTAGTTGTTCATATTCCTGAAACCAAAAGACAGATTTGGTCTGACAATATCACGAGTTGGTTTTGATTGACACCTCAATTCAAAGCGATTAGTGATCACAGACAAAGGAAATTCTTACAAGCAATAATTCAAAACAAGCAAAGCCGCAAAAGATTCCCCATTACCCAGGTAGCTAGAGCTCGCTCGTTGTGCATTCCAGACATTGTTTTCAAGAGCAAACATGAGCATAGATTGAAAGATACACACATCTGTCATGGGTATTTAATCTATTTAATTCAAAAGCAGATTGGGAGGCGATTCAATTCTCTTATTTTTTTGGGTGTTATTAAAATACTTATTCCTCAGCTTCTGAGCAAAAGAAATAAAATGCCCGAGGTAGATCTGTAGATATATCCTTCTTCTTTCGATATATGCTCATGTTTGCTCTTAAAAAACAATTTCTGGAATGCACGACAAGCGTGCTAGCTACTTGGGTTTCAGAGAAACTTTTGCGGCTTGGTTTGTTTTGAATTTATGGTTGAAAAAATTCCTTTTTCTGTAGCCACTAATCGCTTTGAATTCAGGTGTCAACAAAAGCATCTCATGCTATTGTATTGCAAAATCTGACCCTGTTGTAACCAAGCCTTCTGAATTTCAAATTCCTTCTTTTGCTGCCACAATTCTTCACTCATTTCTCTCCACATCGCTACTTTTCAGTTACAATATTTCCTTGAGCAAGTAACATAACTTGGTATTCATTGTACAAAGTTTACGGTAAAAACTTGGAAAATCCAATCATATAAAGAGAGCATAAAATGTTACAACATTAAAATATGAACGATTGCATATTGTGAAAATCAACATCGATTACTAAAAAAGCAGATGGTAGTATATATTCGAGGTGCATTTCAATTTCTAATTCTTGACAGGATTGAAAATTGACGGCGGATGGAGCAGCTGGTCTGTTAAACCTTGTAGCAAGTCATGCGGTGGAGGGATTCAGTGGCGTCATCGAACTTGCACCAATCCAAAGCCTGCAAATGGGGGCAAAGATTGTCCTGGGTTGTCCAGTCGTGGTTTCTCTTGCAATGCGCACCCATGCAAAGGTGAGCAAACAAGACTATCTAAATTATCCACAAAAGTAGCCCGTCGTAAGATATTTAACAGTTAGTAAGTCCCAAATCATATTTAAGAGGGTACTTTTTGATGCATTCCGGATGAAAATAAACACGGCAAAATAATATCACCTTTAAAAGTCACTTTCAAGAGTGAGTTCTTTACCCGGGGGTTACTTCATTGTGAGTGTGGTTCGAGTTGCATCTGGACTTTGAGAAAGGTCTGAAAGGAACCCATTTGTATGACAGAATATAAAAAGATTCCGAGCCCATTTGCATGGATATCGGAAAATTCCTGACCTATGCGTATGAATTTGCCGATTAATAGACGAAAGGTCCATTCAAATTTCTTCAACTTTGCCGGGCTAGACAGTTTAGTTATCTTTGTTTTTGCACGAAACGTTGTCGTTTCTTGTTTTTGTCGCTTCTCAAGCAAAATACATACAAGGACAATATGAGTTGATTGGTGCTGATTATCATTAACCCTATTTTGGTTGGGGAGGCAAATTTGCCCCCCCCCCTCCTAGTAGACTTTTTGTTATAACTCTGTCAGGATAACAATTATGGCCCGGAAACTTTCTGACTTTTTGCTAATACTTATTGTGCAATGCCTCTATTTTACACTTATTTGAGAGGCAAAATGTTTATGCGACAGGGTATACTTTTGGCCTATTTTTTATGCGACAGGGTGCAGGGTGTGGAGAGGTTTCCCGCACACCCCCGTCACTTCCCTAATCAAGTACACACCCCGGGTATTCTTATTTCTCATATTATGTTACTTTTACAGGCAATTGCAAGATCAAATACACAAATTGGCGTTGGCATCTCAGAGGCAGTTTGAAAAGTCTAGATGATCATAAAATGTATTGTGGAGATGGGAAATTGTTGACTATGTTTAACCTCGAGTCTTACAGTGTGATAATACGCTACAAATATCAATGTTGTAGCACTGGCATTGCTTCATATTGTACAAATAAAAAGAAGTACACAAGTAAGAACCCGTTAAATACAAGGCATTCTGCATGCAGTTTTCCAAATATAAAAAAAGTGACATTAAAAACAAATGATTTGTTCTCTTTTTTGCTAGAAGAATAGCATTGTTTTTCATACCTCTTTCAAGATTCAATTGACTCTACCTTTTCTTCGCAAAAGATTCAGAAGCGAAACAGATCTGGACTGGATTTGTTTTGTGTTTACATGGACAGCTAGCCCCTAGCAGGGATAGACATGATGACCCCTGCAATAGTTATGCGGTGATTATATCAAATTGTTGCCGCTAGCTCCCCTCAAGGAAGGCTAGCCCTCTCGATTGTATTTGCAAGGGAAATTTCCGACCCTCTTAAACGAGATCTCAGGTACTCGACAGCAAAATCTCGCCAAAAGGAGGATCAGTCCTCCTCTAGCATAAACAAAATAGTGTATTATAAGGACAAGATCAGAAAGTGAGATCTCGGCAAAGAGGGCTAGCGCTGCCATACAAACAGCACATTAATCAATTTTTAATTTCATCGTAGAATGGGAGCAAGCTGGAGATAACAAGGCAACTCACTTATCCAAAATATATTCATCGTGTGGAGGAAATAGTTTCATGAGTGCTATCGGTGTTGAACACAGTCCTGACAAAAGTCGATTCCGTTACAATTACAAATGCTGCATGCTAGCCAGTCAATATCAACAAGGTCAATGTTCACATACTTTGACACCATTCACCGATGATGGGGGAGGAAAAGTTTTCTTTTTGCAGAAGCAAACAGTTAAGTGTAAGAACAGTTACGCGTTGACGTTCTTGCTTCTTAATAGTCAGCCAAGCCGAGGTAAATGGAGATACAAGTATCATTGTTGCAAATTCGGTGCGTAAGTCGAGAAATCGGCTCAAAATCCAAGAACTATATTAGTTATTATGTTATTAACTGTTATCACACACGCCATATTGACCATTTTAAAACAGGATGATTTGTCGCTACTTTAGATGCAACACTGACCCATAAACACAAAGCCCTTCTTTGTCGTGTTATGACTGGGTCTAACAGTATATAGACGTTTTGAAATAAATATGGCAGCTTGCTATTCAAAATCTCACCAATACAAAAAGGGCGCATACACAAATGTTTGTTATTCTTACCATGTAACCACTGTAAGTGCCAAATATCGAATAATCAATATCAGTGGTCTTGCAGAAAATTCATCTTATCAGATATCTGCACTTGTAAGATTTTTAGATCCTGTTAAAATGCATGATTTTTCTTGTTATTGATGGTTGAGTTGAAAATGCCCGCCGACATCTGGCACATAAATAGCAAAAATGACCACCAAGATGCAAAGACCCACCCCACTGCATACAGAATTTCCATGGTCGATTTAACTACAGTTAAAGGGAATCCAAGCATATATAAGCCTTCGATAAAAATATCCTTGCAAAATCAATAGGCCGATACACGTGGCGCATCATTTTGGGTAACAAGTCTACCGGGTGGCCAAAAAAAAAACGCTACAGATTTAAAAAATTATGACGCACACAGTTTCAAATTAATAGTCAAAAAATAATTCTCATCTAAATTTGCAATGATTAGATTAAATTTTGATATATTTTTTAGAATTTTTGGTGGCTTTGTTGCAGAGTTAAATATTAACAAACTTCAAATTTGCTGTAAGGGCAAAACCAGAGCCACTGGCATTAGTGCAAAATACAGTGCAAAATTAAAAGCATAGCAAAATTTATATATTCTTTAATTTAACAGGATTACGGACAAGCCCACCACTTGATTAAGAAACTGTAAGAAAGGAATCCTTGGCTGAGTCATGGGTTATCCAGTCTCGAGGGGGCTCTCAGTGTTCATTGAAAGTATAACTCTAATAATGGCCTAGCATTTTAGAAAAAATAAAAACCATATGGGCACTAAAAGAAGCACAACTGTTTTTCGACAGAAAACTTTATGAAAATATCTGTTTAATTTACAATAAACCTGTGCGTTTGCGTATTTGTCAGCAAAGCTCAGGGATTGCAGGGATTGTCATGTCTTTTTTTTAATTTGACATTATAATTTACGATTGTTAGTTAATGCAGCAGCTCTGGTTTTGACCTACGGGCAATTTTGAAGTTTGCTGATTTTTAACTTTACAACCAAGTCACCAAAAATATTGGAAAACATATCAAAATTGAATCTAAATTATTGTAGATTTGAATGAAAATAATTGTTTCATAATGAATATGAAACAGTTTCGATTAGAATTTTTCAAATCTGTGGTGTTTTTTTTACACCCGGTACATCAACAGGAAATCCTGATATCTGATATGGCTTGAGCTATTTTTATATTCAAGGACAACATTCTAGATGAAAGGCTGAGATCATGGAAATATTTCAAAGTTCGATAAAATCCAAAACTTTATATATCATTTGAAAGATCTAGACATAGCTACATTAGTTCTAAAAATAACAATTATTAATGTAATCAAAAATAACACTTCAGGTAAAATTCAAATGTTGATCAGTGAAATTTGTGTCTGCATGATCGACTTGGAAAAATTAAGCATAGAATTAAATGCTGGGTAGAGTACAAGATAGCTGGAGGAACTTCCCTGTCTGATAAGCACTATTGTTGGTTATTTTGACATCTCATCTATAAATTCATCGAAACCTGCAGCGTAGAGCTGTAGACTCACTCCAGAATCGAAGTTATCGCTACTTTACAACAACAGCAATAACAGCAACAATAAAAATAACTACAACAAGAGGGAATTTCATGCCGTTTGCATTTAATTGAATTGCTATTTTCCAATGTTTGAGCAAACCGATGTCTTTTTCGCATCAGCAGTGGCACATTTCTTTAAAGTTAATTGAGCCCTTTCATAGGAGGGCGTAGGTTCCAAATCTTTATCTCGGTGTAAAAAGGTGGATGTAAAATTCAATGACCTATTTCTTCTGTTTGAATGGCTTGAAATAAACTTTAGATACTTACCTATAATTCTACCGTTGGACTTTTCAGAAATTTTGAATATTTTTGGAAATTACATGGTATCTTACATTTCAACTCATTTGAGGATGTGTCGTCATCAAATTTCTAAATCATAAACCAGATGAGTGACAGGTTTTTGCTTGATACCATATTGTAGGCATTCATAAACTATGGTTTTCTTCGAAATTATTTCATGTTACGTAAAACAGTTTAGAAATTACGATGGTTTCAAGCTTTTTGAAAATGTTTCTTGAACTCTTGAAAAAGAAGAAGAACACTCTAATTCTGAAAAAATTGAAGATTTCATAAATTTCAAACAATGGAATTATAGAGAATTAGCTAAACTTTCTTTGAAGTCATACAGTTCAAAGAAATAGGTTACTCAATTTTACACCAGCCTTTTTAAAGATTTGAAACCTATGCTTAATAGGAGTGGAATGAAAATATTGGAATGATTGGAGTAAGTCTATGGAGCGTCTACTGCAAGATAACTCCATCCAATATGCGATTAAAATGGTCAGACCATTACAAACAGTTCAACATTTTTTGGCAAGATATATGCTGACATTGTTTCCTATAAACGTCGAATAGCACTTTGGCAAGACGAATAGCAATTGTCGTGATAAGAGCAGTCTTTCAAACTGAATGCCCCTTTGGGACATCATCACCAGTTTGTGGTGAAGATTTTGAAATGGTGTGTATGCTCATGACATTAGAACTGGGGGCAATTGCCCCCCGATCCCTAGACTTTGCCCCCCCAGTGTCGAAATTTTTGACCCCAGAAAATTATCCCTTATTTCAAGTAAGTGATTTTCAGAAAATAAGCTATTGACACCACCACTGCGTAGGCAACCTGCAAAAGCCATGTGTAAATGAATGGAATACGATAACAGGACTGTTTACCACCAAAGACAGGATGTTTCAGCCAAAGTCAAGGATGTTTCTTCAAAAATGTTACTCACGCATAGGGGATAAATGTCACGAAACTATCAAAGTTTCCTTGTCACTAATGGCAAGCATTATATTGGGAGATCCATTCTAAGCCAAAGTAAAGGGTGTGGCCATAAACATTTTCCTTTCCATTTCACCTAACTCAAAATTTCTGGCCACGCCGCTGTTCACGAGAATTCGCGATGAGTTTTGTCAATCAAATATGTCAAATATGGAGTAAGTCTTACACAACACTCTTGACAGAGTATTCTTATGTTGTGGTTTGATTTTATCTAGCCTGTTTGATATATATTTGGATTCGTAAATCTCCGAGCATAAAATGCCCTTTCATCAGCAGTGCACAGAAGGGCGTCGCCAAAAGAAAAGAAGGCATTGACCAAAAAAATTTTCGGGACCCGAACACTTTACACCTTCGGCGCGAATTAGTGCCGCCCCCTGATCTGAAAAACGCTCCTACGGGCCTGTTTTTTAGCTTGCTTTTCCAGCCAATCAGACTAACATATCCCCTTTTTAGGATTTGCCTCCCCACTTAAAATCCCTTAAAAAAGGCCCTGGTCATTACCATATTGTGGAGAACATCAGTTGTCACAAAAGTTGCATACCAAAGTTGCCTAGAAATTTTGACTGGTGTGTAATGGCTTTATGTGCAGACACAGTTCAAAATCGTAAAATTTTCAACAAGATTCTTCACAATCATCAAATTAGCTTATAAAAAACGCCTACAAAAACTGCATTAACTACAGGGTGTCCCAAAACAATTGTTCGACGTTTGATTGAATATTATAAAATAACGAAATACTGAACGGGGTCCATGGTAAGATAACCATATTGCTGAGATTTTAAATTAATTGTAGACACCAGAAGCTAGCAAATCGGTTAAATATTCACGGAGTTACGAGCTTTCGAAGTTCAAGTTTATGCGAAAGCTGAGACCAGACGCCCCTAAATTGCATATTTTGTAAAAGTAGAATTCGTTTATTCAAAGCAAATCAGATTGAATTTCAAAAGCACTTTCGATAAACTAACTTTCTATAACATTGAATCCCCATTGAATCAAGGTTATGGATGCTTGAAGGAATCCCGTTCAGCACAATTTGGAATTGCCCCGTCTCTCATCAAGTAAGCTTCATTCCACATTTTTAGATACTTGCATTTTTAAGTAAATTTTGGCAACGGCTACGAGAATTAAATAACTTTGGAAATCCTATTTTGTTTGCTCTGATATCGACGAGACGTAAAACATTGGACAGTCTCCTTTTACGTCAATTTTAGGACGTCTTTTAGTAAAACAAGTCGGTTAGGGTCGTCTGGTTTCAGCTTTCGCACAAACTTCAACTTCAAAAGCTCGTAACTCCGTGAATACTTAGCGGATTCGCAGGATCCTGGCGTACAAAATTAATTCAAAATTTTAGGAACAAGGCTATCTAACCAGGAGCCTGTACATTTTATCGTTATTTTCTAACATTTAATGACATGTCAAACAATTTTTTTGGGATACCCTGTATTATCTACTACGTAATCACAATCTCCAAAAATCATTTCTCCTTAATCTGTCAAAAGTAAAGCTCCGCTCTCTTGCTGAGAACAAAAATCAATTAGAATAGTCGCCAGGAACATGCCAATTTCCTTTGAAAATCTACAAGCCTCGTGGAAAATGAAATAATTCTGCATGCTCCACCAAGAGAGGAGATCACTTATTATTTTTTTGTGCATTTCGAAGTAAAGGGATTTACAAGAATTCAACCTTACCTATACTACAAGTACTCAGAAAATAGAAGAAAAATCATAAATAATCCTTCGGCCATTTGGAAGTCAACCAAACTTTGATTCATTACAATACCTCTAGCATTCTCCTAGACTGATTATATCAAGCGCTATAGGAGACGCAGTAATTTTGTTGTGTACATTTGCATGTTTTCATTAACAATGATATCTAAAGTTACCTTGGTCTTCATTTCTGCCGCCATTCTGCTTGTTACTTTGCTTGAAATGCTCCCATTTCTTCCAATGCTGTACTTTGGCCTCGCTTAGCCCTCGGCGGGAGGATTCAGTTCAGTTCAGTTAGACAAAAACAAAATGGACGCCCTCAGTACAGCACTGGAAGAAATAGGAGCATTTCAAGCAAAGTAACAATCAGAATGGCGACAGAAATGAAGACCAAGGTAACTTTAGATATCGTTGTTAATCAAAACATGCAAATGTACACAAGACAATCACCGCGTCTCCTATAGCGCGTGATTATATGTTCGTAGGTTATCGCTATTGATAGACTCACGCCGATTTCGACGCCGAGTAAAAGGCATTTTGATTCTCACGTATTTAGGGCTCAAATGAAAAATTATTTCTCAGCTCCTGAATCAAATAAAAAAAATCTACCACGTAGAATTTTAGATTTATCCTTCTTCTTTCGTTATAAGCACATAACTTCTCTTAAAAACCACCTTTCACGTGCACAAGGTGAGAGTTTGCCCTAATTGCAAAGTACAATTAAGGAAACACAGGACTCATATCAAAAATTGTAATTTTGCCAAAGGAACAGGGCACATAAGTTTCAAAGATAGCAATTTCGTTTATCATTGATTTTAAGCTTTCATTTGCAACACTAATTAATAGGAACATTAAAAAAAAATTCTTAAGTAGTGTAAATAGCAGGTACACATCAGCTGCAAGCTGCCAGTATCTTACCTGCTCATCAACAAAATAATGTATGTATGTATGTATGTATGTATGTATGTGTGTGTGTATGTACTGGTTTCGGGGAAACTTTTGCGGGTTTTATTTGTTTTGAATTACTGGTTGAGAGAATTTCTTTTGTCTGCAATCGCTAATCGCTTTGACTTGAGGCGTCAATTAAAAAACCTGATGGTATTGTTTTACAAAATCTGTCCTTGTTTTCTCCCGGTAATTAATCTTCAAACATCTGAAGTTCTTTTTGGTCCACTCGGTATCTATTATTAAAGTTCGCCTCATAATAGATGTCAAGCTAGATTGCAATAACGCAAAATTATTTATGTAAAACGCCTCCATAGCCTTTATTCAAAGATATTTTCGCAAGACATCCAATATGAGCCTTGCAATACAATAATTCTACATTAAAATTTACCTAAATTGTAGAAGATCACGAAAAATCATCCCCCCCCCCCATTCCCTCTGCGTTGCTTTGAATCATTCGTACTAGAAAAAGATAATAGAAGGGGGTAACATAAGTGCTCTATTGTATGGGGTTGTGCCATTTTTTAGGTTACCTTTTTGATTGTAGAACCCGGATTCATGGGTATGGTTTTTAACGATTTTATATATTTTCCTGATTCATGGGTATGATTTTTTGTAAAACTGCATTTCAGGATTTTTTTCCAGATTTATGGGTATACTTGCTCAGCTTTTTCATTTCATTTCAAGGGAGCGGAGCTTTTCACAAAATTTTCCGGATTTATGGGTGGTATTTTTACGTTCCACATGCCACAAACCCGTATCGTGGAAACCTCAGTTACACCCCCCTCCAGGGGATAGACTTTACTTTGCGTACTACATACAAGAAGGGAGAATTATAAATCAAATTTACATCATCGTAGTTCGTAGAAGATCTAAGATCAGGAAAACCACCCAATTCCCCTCTCTATGCAGAGCTTTCCACTATAATCGCGGATACTAAAATTAATTATTTACAACAGAAAGAGTATGATCTTGACCAGCAATCCTCACAGATAGTTTTTCAGCATTGAAAACCCTTTCAGTATCCAGAACTCCCAAAGCAGCAAATCTACCGTTGGTGAAATCAAAAGAAACAGATGATAAGCTACCAACATTATTTCCATCTGCACGAACAGGCTCACCTCCCCAGGGCCAGCTACCGTCATTGACACTACCAAAGCTGACGGTCATCAATGAGTGAGTTGCTAGTCGCATCTTGTCTTCAAGTGCTTGCTTTCCAATGAATGGGAAATTCTAAAAGAACAGATATCAGTAAGCTCAGTGAACTTAATTCACACGATAACAGCACAATCAGAAAATTTTGAAAAATGTGACAGATCGGACTCCCGTTCAAGCAAAAAAGGCACATCTTTTGCTAGCAGATTTTCAAAACTGTAGGTTTTGAAAACGAAGCTCTGACCGGTAAATTTTGAAAACAGCATCATAGGTAGATCGATTCTCAAGGAGTACACACATTTCTTTGGTATCACATTCTTGGAAAGATTGCAAAGAGATCGTTACTGTCAAATCCCCTACCGTCTTTGAATCTTGCTGTTTCAGCGTCTTCAAATTGTGCCGGTATCATGGAAACGAAGTCTGAGAATTAAATCTGGTCTGAAGCTTTTTGAGAAATAAGAATCATTTGTCCATTATCTATCTAACATTGAATTGCTTTTCTTAAATAAGGCCAGGATACCAAGTTATGGCAAGATAGCAAAAGTTTCTTCAAAGAAATTCAATTCAAGGAAATAAGTTATATAATTTTACATCAATTTGAACGATTTCGAGAATTTTGCTCATGCTACTCATTACACATGCCACTCAAGTAGGATGCAAACAAGAGACTAACCTTGCTGCTATTGGCGTACGAAAATTTGCCTAGCTCTGCAGGTGATGTCAAAGGCCCTATTTCTGCACCAATGTCTGGTATTCCAGCATGTACTCTGAGGGAATTCACAGCATATTGCCCAACGTTCTTCGCGGGACCGGCATCCATAATGTTTTGGTACAAACCACGGCACATCTGAAAAAAGAATGACATTGATAAAGAGCGTGTGCTAACATGAATCCTTTGCATACGTGCTGTGCAAAACAAACAAACAAACAAACAAACAAACAAAGATCATTTTCTAAAATGTTGATGTCGAATAGCGATTCAATGAAAATAGAACCTTATTTCACAAGTAAGTCTGGAGAGAACAATATCTTTATAGATTTCGTAGAAATCTGACAACTTCTAAAATGTGAGCAGCAGTTATAGAAGCTCTAACGCCACTTGATCGAGAACTTGGCATAAACTTGTATAGAAACATCCCTCTGTCCGGACTCTTTTGCAAACTGAATTCAAATCGAAAATTTTCGGACGGAAAAGTTTTGAAAAAACAACTTCGGCAATTAATCGACCTCAATGAAAAAGTAAAGCCACAAATACATTCCCTGAATCAGAATGGCTAACTCATTCATTGTGCTTGCAAAAACAGCCCTTTTGAGAACAGAGGCAATGGCTGGTGTGGCTACCGTGCCTAAATAGCTTTGAAATAGATAAGCGTAATGGAAGTAAAAATGATATTAGCACATGTAGCATACTTCGGTTGGGGCATAAGCTTGCCAGTTGTTAATACTCCCAAGAAAGCCACGTTGAAGAATAACGTCTGAAGCATATCCCAAATCAACAATCTACAATGAAGTTCATATTGTCAATTAATGGTAAATAACGTAACAGTGTCATTGCTAGAAGATAAGGAACACTATCTGCTATAGCGGAGGTCTCCCTTATATTGATCTATTGAAAAGATCTTAAAACAAATTTCGGCAAAAAAGCCCTGATGATCAGTGTTGTAGCTTATCGTTGTGTGAGCTTTCGAAATTTGATCAACTATTTTATAAATACAATACGATACAAAATGAACGCAAAATTACACAGATCTATTTTTTTTCAATATTCCAAGAGAACCAATGTCGCAGTTTTTCTATCATCCTCATACCTCAGGGATAGGGATAGCTCAGGGATAATCGTCTGCCGTCGTATTTAATCCCATTTCAACTTCCAATTCCGTTCTAATAATTTCATCTTCCCTCTTCCTTCAGTTCAATTCCTTAATTTAATTTCAGAGATCCCGAAAATCATGACAACTTCCTACCGAAACCATTCCAACATTCCGGGTGACCCAAGCTAAATCACACCCGGCTTTATGAATTCAAAAGCTATTGAAAAATGCTTTGCATCACCGCTTAGTGGAAGGCTCGGTTATCTTTTGAGAGGCTGTGCGGTCACTTTCAGCTATTATTACCGTTCAAAACGCCAAGATTTAAAGAAAATTTAAAATTCCACATTTCTCATTTAGAGTGAATAATCGCCATGATTTTCCAGCCAACACTTCATGAAACTTAATGAAGAGATGCATTTGAAAACGTTGGTGAAAATCTGTTGTTGCAAACTTATTGACATTTTTGTTCCTTGTTCAAATTTCATGCTCAAAAGCAAATTAGGAAATTTACTGTCTTACATCTTCCAAATCATGGATTGAAAAGGAGGGTTTAGTTCGAGAAATGAATGAATTACGATGCTTCTCAAACTAGATTCTCAGAAGGCAGTCATAACTTAAAGCACATGTCACGTTAGCAATTGGTAAATACAAGAAAAAAGTTTGGAGTGGAATTCCATTGCTTCGTGACTTTTTATTTCTGTTTCATGAATTTTCATTGCAATGATAATTCAGCCTCCATCCTGTGCTTTGTAATAAACAATAGAGAGAATTGTATTGCATGAACCAATCTGCTTTATGACATATGCCCTTTAAACTCACTGAGTAGCATCTCAAAAGATAGCTAAACCTTTCAACTACAAGCTGACATCTTGTTCTTGTTAATAACCCTTTGCTTTCATGAAGCTATGTGCGATCTAGCTCGTGCAGTTTTTTGGGTCACCTCACCTGGTCGATAAATCACATTTTTAAGTACTACCTTGAAACTTTCAGTGGAGAAATCTTCGAGAGAAGTCCAAGTTAATCCTTGTAGAAGTTCTTTTGAAGACGGGCCACATACTCCTAAAGCGGAATACTTCGATGTAACATCCACAAGATTGAGACTGTTCTCCGTCCTGGCATTCCTTTGTATCCATGGCAAGATTTCATTATGCTGCTGTGGTGTAGTTATCAAAAGAAACCTGTAAACAAGATTTGTTGATCCATAAATCAATAAATTTGGAAAGCAATAAGGCTACTGACCACCCATAGTCATGATTGATTAATTGATCAGCCAGCCGGTAACTCGGCCAACAGTCGGCCAAAGTGTAGAATTTTCTATGTATAATGCAAAACAAGGTCAGCGTTTAGTTTGTACTAATAATAGCCTTAGTTTCTTCTGATTGATGTGCCAATCCAAACTCAAACAAACAAATATGCGGACGTTGCCTCAAAACATGTACGGTCAACAGTCGCGTTGTACATGCGAAAGGGGCTTGATAAGAGAAGGGGCTTGATAAGAGAAGCCACGAATGTATATCGAAAGAAGAAGAAATTATCTAAATATCTCCCTCTGGCAACTTATTAATGTAAGTCCGAAGCTTACCAATGGGCATCAAAATCCTCGAATATTCTGCACAATCATTAGCCTCTGAATCAGATAAATAAAATGCTGAGGCAAGTGTTCAGGTCCATCCTTCCTTCCCTTCATACATACTCATTTCCTCCCTTAACAAAACCTTTTCCCATGCACACCAAGATATTATGTGAATTATTTTTTCAAAATGTACAACTAGAATCTTGTTGTATGTGCTATTTTGCAAGTAACATTTACATTATATTCAATACAAAAAATCTACAATTACGAATTACCTAAGAGACTACGTATGAACAACTGTACAATACCACAAGGACAATACCAACGAGAGCAATAGATCATGACTATCCCCTGACCTTTACATAAAGAACACACAATTCAAATACACCTAAATAAAAAACTGCGAAGAGCTACACAAACGATATTTACAGATAAGTACTTGAGCTGGCTTTAAATTGAACATCAGGCGAACATAGGCGATGATGATGAACAACCAGAACCCCAGCCAAGTGAACAGCAACGACAACAACTGTCCCGTCACGGCTCTTCACCCAGAGTCCCTATCGCTCAAGACACCGGTGACGGGTCAGGGTTTCTTTCCACCATATTGTTTAATGGTAATATGATATCTTAGTAATCATTCTATTTCTTAAAAAATATCGATAATATCTGTGAGGGAGACCACATGAAAAGAAAACTTTCTTCTTGTATGAAGGGTAAACCTTGGTTTCTGTTTCTGTTTAGTTTTCGTTTGTTTTTCTTGTGAAATTAACCGTTGAATTGTAAGTGTCATTCATGGTGGGGACCAGATGACCTTGTGTCTTTCTCCGCCATGAATGGCACATGTAAATAGGTTTTGTTGTAGTGGGAAAAAGGGTAAACCTCCTCAAAGTTAGGAAATGTATGAAAATATGAATAAAATAAAATCCAACAAAAAATTCAAAACGAGATAAACCTGAAGGGGATAGCCTGACTTAAATGACGAGAGTTTATGAATTCCCTATTGCATTTGATACTCTAACAAGTGGCGAAAGAAAGCAAAGCCAAGGGAGACAGTAGAGTGTTCAGGTTTCTCTTTCTCCTACTTATAAATGGATGCCATATAGCTCAGGTCATTCGCTTTCAACCATTTCAAAATATATCGAGCATATCATTGCTAAAATTTTTACCATTTTAGAGCCAAATTTAATAAAAGATGTATCATTTCATGAAATTCCGACCGAAATTTGCTAAAATGTTTCCTTACTTCTTTTCTGTCATTCTGTACAGTGTGACAATGCCAAGATATGTCCCATCTTTCTTCAGCAATGACGAAGTTATGGTCGTTCCAATACCGACATCAATGTCTTCAGCAAATAAACATTGTAATTCATCGATTAAACAGGATTCATCATCCGACTGGAAGAAAAGAATTAAACAATAAAAATAGTTTTAAGTTGAGAAACTTCGAAGGTTCTCCGATTTTTAAAGGCCTGTAACTGACCAGCAGCCTTTCGGGTCGTTGCTATATCTGTTTTTTTTTTTTAGTTCTTTGGTTATTAATCAATTCCACAGAAAGAGCTTGTTTTCGCATTACAATCGTTTTGATTGAGCGCCAAAGGCTTTGGAATTTGACAAATTTTCTTTGAGTTTAGCTAATCATTGGCTTAGGTGTTATTGTCACGTGACTTTGGATTTTATTTTGTTCTTCTGGTGTTAGAACGGCTTGTTTGTATTGTTAATTTATTCCTCACTCGAACCGAACTGACGAGTGTGCGATAAAATGCGTTTTGGGACTATTCAACGTTGCTCTTTATTGCAGCTATTAACTCATTTTCTTTCTTTTCTGTGATTCAGTTTAATTCGTTGTTTCCTTTGCAGGACTTAAGGTTACTGTAACCGTTCAGGCAGCAATTACGAAACTCCGTTTACCACGGCCGTTCGTCAGAATATACCAAACAAACTTATGCATCATTCGACGCAGAATTAAACGTAGAATATCATAAATATATATTCAGTTGATTCAATAAAATCACGGATGATTTATTCTAGATTTAAGGCAAAATCGACCACCCTTGCGAAAAAATCTTTGTGTACCCTAATGATAATCGTTTGACCACGACTATCTATTTACCAAAGACTTAAGGCCCTGAACTGCAATACCGTGTCACAGATTTTTAGATATTGTCTATTGGAAGGTATTGTCTTGAAATGATATCATTCTAAATAAATGTAAATGTCTTAAATGTCTTTTTTAACTTTCAGACCCTTGTAAAAATCGGACCAGTGGATCTATCACAAATCGCTGACATGGTTTTGTAGTCATATGCATTGTGACTCTGTGTGCCAAGCTACAAGCGATTCAATTGGCCTGTTGGGTACACAAAGATTTTTTATTATCCACCAGTACTCCGTAATCCTGTTTCGAGAAATCAGGCTTTTATTAAAATGAAGCAAAAATTGCGGGAAATACGATTATGCATGAAAGGTCAAGCAATAAGGCTTAAGTGCGGTCTTGGTAAAGCATTATGTCAATAACAAAGCAGCACGAGATGTCATGAACATCGCTGCAAAGTCAAGTGAGTTTACTTTAATCCCCTAATGCATATTCCCGCAATTTTTGAGAAAAAAATTGCTCCTTTTAAAATGCTCAAATTTCTAAGTAATTGTGACTATTTCTAAAGAAGTGAGTTGGTTTAAACAGTCCTCAAATACTTATACCATCAGATTATGACAAAAACGAAAATTCGAAAATTTGTCGTCTGAACAGTTACAGTAACCCCGTCCTGTCCCTAGCTATGAATTAATTTGCTTGTTAATCTTTTACAGGAGTTAACAACTTCTTTCCATATATTACAGTGTCTAATGTTGTGCTTGTGGATTTATTACAATCAGTCCGTTATTTAAGGCTATCTCATTCTGTACTGCAAATCATTTGTTTAGATTACTTAGTTATGTAATAATCGTCGAGTTTTTCTAAATGCATTTCTCTGTTTAAATGCATTTCTTATACCGTACTTGATCAATAGAAAGCATCAAAGTGAATTGTACTTTCCGAGAATTGTCTATGATGTGTACTTTCCCTCAAAAATACACATTTCCTCTCCATTACTTGCCCTTCCTTTCTGCCACTGTGGCCTTAACTAACCATCCCTTCCCCCTTAACTATGACAATTTTCGACATTACAGCATGTTTAATTTATGCAAAGCGGTCCCAACACACAAAGGTAGATTTTTTCGTTGCTCAATTGAGACAAATCCGCTCAATGTGAACTGGTTAATATATAAAAGGAAGGGTAACGCTGATTGGTCATCTTCTAAGACATAAGAATGGGGTTGCATCGGCAATAGTATTATGGAAACCAACTGAGAATAGGCGGAGAAGAAAGAAGAAAGATGACACACCCTGACATGATTACGAAGGATACTGTTCAGTCAATAAATTAATTAATACTTTGCGAGGGGAAGACACACTTGGAAAATCATACATGATTGTTCCAGAAAAGGTTCGCATTAAGGTAAAGAAAAGTACGTACTGATATCTCAACTTTGCTTTGCCATGACAGATCCATAACACCAACTTCTTCAACACAGGCCTTGTATTCAGCCTCAACGTAACCAAGCCAGTCTGGTTTTCCAAACGTCGGTTTTACAACTAAAGATAAAGTTATAGTGCAAAATATATTTCAGAAATCATTCGTCAAAAAGATCATTAGTCATCACTTGAAATGAAGAATTCTCCGAGCTCGTTTGTGCAAAGCTGTAGAAAATTCTCAATGGAAATGAGATCTTCGATACACGAGTACACGGTACACGATACACGGAACACGATACTCGATACACGAGTCTTTCTGGATAAATATTTAGTTTCTGAAATATCGAGTGGAAAATTTTCATCCCCGCACATGGCAGATCGACATCACCGAGATTACCACTGCAGTGTGGCAAGTTTCCATTTGAGTGGCATAATAGGGCTAGGTCACGTCAATCTGTTACACGCGGGACTAAAATTGCCATTAAGTATATCAGAAACAAAATAATGAACCAGGGCGACTAAATGTATCCTACGAAAATCTAATTTTTAATCCAGAGTTTCCTGCAGCCCATGGTGTAAGTAAGTTCATAGGTCATGAGCGATACGATACCAAGTGTGCATAAGAGAAAAATGTTTGAGTTATATGGTCCAAGAAATTAAACCTTTTTAGTAATGAGCCATTTCAAATGCAGATAGGGTGGCTTATGACCAAAATATAAGAATACGCGCACTTAGGTGGCTCACTACCAGACAATCTAAATTGATGGACCAGGAATAAGGTGGTTCAATACCTTCTAAAAATTAGTTAGCTGCTAATAAATAAAAACATAAACAATAGCTTAAAGTGGCTCACTACTGATAAAAAGGTTTCACAGACACACACTTGGTATCCTATCGCTCATTGTTGGGTGACAAATTTCAGTGATGTAACTAAAGAATTCGTCTTCACAGTTATCAAAGATAAATGTTGCATAACTAAGACAACCGCCTGCTCAAAGTATCAAATGTTAACTGGCGGAAAATCAAGGGTTTTCCGCTTTCGTACCACATTGCACTCAAGTTCGAGTCAATGCAAAACTCAGTCCCCTTGTTTTGATGATTTTGCACACTTTCTCGGTCAAAATTTTGACCAAATCCTTTGTAACTCTGATGATTTGGCCTTGAAAAGATTAACAAGGTATCCAAATCTAAGCTGATATTTCATCACTGTGCAGACTTTCAACTATTCTTCTAAGGACGATAGTTTCCTCTCTACCCGACAGTGAAGGGGAGATATTGAAACCTTTTCCTAGCAAACCCTGTATACCATATCAATAATGCAACAAATTAACTCACTTTTCCCGTCAGTAGTAAACCACTTAGGTCTTTCCCAGCCTCCTACATCTCCCCACTGGGCACCATACTGCATAAGCACATCATACAGAGGAGATGTTTTCAATGGCCTAGATGCAGTTGCTTGCATGTCAGGGTAGTCCATTTCGTAGTGAAACGAAAGGGTTTGCCTTGCTCTTTCTCTCAAAAACAGCTTATTGTTGTGCTCTTTTGAGAACCTTTTGACGTCAATAGAAGAGGTATCCCAAGAGCAGCTGCCTTCAGTAATTAATTCCGCTGTTAGTCTGCCCATACCAGCAGCAGACACGATGCCACTTGAACTCATGCCAGCAGCAACGTAATAATCCTTAACCTGTTTGATAGAGAAAAGAAAAACTGGCTGACTGCGAGTTGTGAAATAGGTGATTACGCTAAAGACGATGGCGAGGAACTTTTACCAAAACGCATTCTCATTGAACTATTTATTATCTTGAACAACAACTCATCATCGAAAAACACTAGCCTACGCATAGACCTATTACTCCAAAAGAAGAAAGGGCCTACGAAACAAAGAGTAAACGCTTGCTTCTGCGGTTACCAGATTTCTGGACACTTAATTTATGCCGCCTTTTTTCGACGCGTTTAACAAATGTTTGAAAAGAAGATTAGAATAATTAGGAATAATTACATGGGCAGCCGTAGCAAGCCTTTGCTCTTTGTTTCATAGATCATTTCTTCTTTTGGAATAATGGGTCTAC
>REGL01001467.1:57608-68057 GCA_004194395.1 Aurelia aurita complex sp. Pacific
ACGCACTTCTACGTGTTTTAGTTTTACCTGTGTGGGATGCAGTGGCCAAAATTTTGAAAGGCCTGCTAAAACCCATCGCCACCAGTATTTTACTCACAATCGGCATTACAGTTTGCTTCAAATAAAGAAATTAAAATTACATCTGTTGCTCCTTTCTGATTTGTTGTCTTCGGCATATCATTTTGCGATAATTTCTACATATTGGATTGATTGAAAGACCACTAAACAACGGCAGTTTGTTTGCCACCGTTTTACATTGGCTCTAAAGGGTTGTCAACCTTGTGATAAAAGCCCGGTTGAAAAATAAAGACGATAAAATATACATGAAATACGAACATATTGAAATGCTCTCACCACATATCATTTACGGACGGAATACTACAAAGCTTCGGTGCGGAGAAAAAAAGAGATTGAGGGCAGAAAAATAAATGTCTTACCAAAATGATCCCAATCTTCTTCCAGTAATTGAAATTCAAAATTTTCTGGCACACCAGTCTCGTAAAAACATGGTTTAGCAACAGGTTCAAAACCACCAGCCATTAAACCACCACTCCACTCTCGTATATAGATGCGAGAATCGTAATCCCTTAATACAGGCAACATATTATGTACGCCATTGATTGGCTTTGTCACGATGTAAAAATGTTCACATGAATGCAATGGAATATTTACAGGAATGTCTGTGCGCTAAAAGAAACAAACATTTATTGGGTGAGAGACAAACAAGCAAACGTTTGCCAATTTTCATTTAAGGCATCTGAAAAATTAAGAGTACTTGAACAGTTCCTTACGTTCAAAACAAATTCCGCTAAATCAATCGATCAGGTGGCCTTTGCTACGTTCTTCCAGGAGAAAAAAGATTAAATTACGCTCTCTCTAGTAATCCCCCCCCCCCACACTTATATCAAATTCCATAAGTTACCAAAGATTTTCCATTCATTTATTAAAACACGTCTGCATGTTACGTTCGATATGGTTTGGGATAAAACTGTGCCGAATGTATGTATTTGATTCGTAAAAGTGCATGTTGAATCTGCAAAATAGGGGGCAAAAGAACTGAAAGGCTATCATATATATGTTTGTCATTTGAATTTGTGAATAAGCCCCGCCCCCTCTCTAATAAGCCCCCCTCTCTTTTAAGCACCCCTCTGGAGTGCTCGAAATTAAATAAGCCCTCCACGGGGGGCTTAATACAGCTTTTACGGTATTCTCGAATTTTTCCGTTGCAAATACACTATATATATCATATTATTATATGGCGTTCGAAAATACGCCTCCTCGTACCGGCAAAGGAGCAATTCGATTGGTTCTTGATCGGTCCGTAAAAGCCGTATTTTTCGTTAGAAGCCGTATTGGACCGGGCGTTGCCTTAAAAAAAATCAACAACAAGGGAGGAGCTTCTTGTGTAGGCTTAGGCCGCAAGAAGTGTCAGCCAAAGTTTATCTTATTCATCTTTTCTGTAAACTTTGAAGATGAACTTGCAATTATACACGAATAAAATGCCAATGTAGTTAACGTCGAAACGAGCAACTACAGTAATGCACAGGATCAAAGACACAACAGTAAAGGACGATCTATAAACAACGTTCTCAAAAGGTTCTGCCATATAATAAAGCCTTTATTAAACGAAAAAAAAAAAAAAAAAAAAAAAAAAAATATTTGGACCTTAGTTCATTGTACGCACCTCACTGCGTTCGGTCCGTACGTCAAACTGCGATCCAAATATTTTCCAGCATGGACCTCGTAATCGTTTAATAAATGCATAATATTTATCATCAAGACGCAACATACATGGTAGCATTCAAATATAAATTCCCCAGAAAGATTCACTTAAGTATCGTTAAAGTCTCCTTGTTTCGATGGTTTGCCGATCTTTTAATTGTCGCAATCATGATTTGTCGCTGGATTTGTCGCAAACATGCTTTGTTTGTTAAGTAGCCAATTCAGTGTGGGTGCTAAAGATATCTAAGAGATGTGCGTTGCATCAAAATTTTAGTATCACTGAAAGATTAACATAAATTTGATATCTTATTGGCAATAGTTGGCGTTTGGCACGAATGATGTTTAAAGTTCAAATAATTGGCACAGTCTAGTTTCATATCACCAAGTAGCTAAAAGACCGGATAACTACTCACCATTCCAAGTTCTCTTGCCCACTAGAAAAGGAAACATGGAGGTGGTTAGATTAGCATAGGTAACAAATCTTGAGAGAAAGTTCGCGTAAAATCATGTCTTATTCATTTGAATTGAACGGATTGAAAAAATATTAGCTACCTTGCTGTATTTATATCATTCTACTTTCAGAAATCTTCAATATTTTTCATATATCAGGAATCATTCGTCGTACATAGCCGATTGCTCGTGGCCCATGGCCGAAACCGCCAAAGCCTCATTTTCACGGACAAATCAGACGGCTAAAAAGCGAATGAGACAAAAGAAACCCGTGAAGATTTTTCTAAGTTTTACCTACCTTCAAAAAACGCAACCAGGACAAAAAACTGCTTGCGATTTCCCGATTATTATTAAAGCAATCTACTCTCCAGATGTTTGGTTCTACAAGCTTGGATTCCAGTTAAAATATCTCCAGGATTGGCAGAGATATTGCTACAAATAAACCGATAAGGCACTGAACCTTGAACAATAGAAATTCTGGCCGAGAGACAATAGTAATAACAATAATGATTGTTGTAAGAACGACCAAAAACACCAAAATCTGCGCGTTCAATTGTTCTTGCTATTGTCTTTCGCTAAGTTTTCTTTTATTCAAGATTCAATGCCCCTACGGTTTCTATGTGAATTGAAAAAGTCTACAAAGGCTTGTTCGCACGTTTCAAGTCATGTTGGAATGCTCTAGGGAAGTTTCTCTATTGTACTACTTTTTGCATTCATGGCACAAGTTTGCTCGTTGCGAAATAACTTATAACATTTAAAAGAGGTTTTATCAAAAGGTTTCATCACCTGACTTGACGTGGCGTAAACAGGCCTCGACAAGCCTTCGCCAATTTTGCCTTTTGGAGAGACAATTACTCCGCCAATCCTGGAGATATTTTAACCGGCATCCAAACTTGTACACCCAAACATCTGGAGAGTGGATTTCTTGGAAAAAATTCGAGAAATTGCAAGCAGTTTTTTGTCCTGGTTGCGTTCTTATGAAGGTAGGTAAAATTTAGAAAAATCTTCACCGGTTTCCTTTGTCTCCTTCGCTTTTTAGCCGTTTGATTGGTCCGTGAAAATGAGGCTTTGGCCGTTTCGGCCATGGGCTACGAGCATTCGGCTATGTACGACGAATGATTCCTATGCTGTCAATCAATCAGCACCCTCTCCGAAAAAGCCCCTCCGGGGCCACTGGAATTAAATAAGTCCCAAGCGACGATACTATAGATTTTATGGTACGCTTAGATCGTTAGAAACTTCAACAAAAGCCAAGCAATACCTGTCCTCCGCAGTTGACAAATTGATCACAATGAATGAAACCTCTGTCTGTATCGACGCCAATTACTTTTTTGCCATCTGTCGCAACACTCCTTACTCCAACGCCTTCTATGAACGTTGCGCCTGAAAGAAAACATAAGAAAGCAGTCATAAGACCGAAGTCCAAAGGTATAGGAGATTTTCGGAAAAGGGTGAGAACGTCCGCAACCAACTATTTTCGGCATTGCGAGAAATTTTCGCTAAAATTCTCGTGTTTGTGATCCAAAAATTTCGATTTCCAGGCCATTCTTGTGATATACCACATCGTACAACATTGCTTTTGCAAGCAAATCTCAAATCTCTGACCTCAAATCTCAGATGCTTGGTAAACACTTTTATTGGATGGGTGCCCAACAAAATATATTTTCCAAGCAAAATATTGTGACATAGCTAAACAGGACAAATTCAATAAAGCAAATCACAGAATAAAATATATTGGCAATGAAGTATGGCTTCGATGTTTGGCAAATAAGAGTTGCTGTTTGGCAGGGCTTGGAGGTAATCCGAGATACTGGAGTTTTCAGCAAGAACTAACCTCTGAGAGTTGCTCCTTTCATGAGTGAACTGCAAATATCACTGGCGTTACCTGCACCTTCATTAGGAGACCACAATGCCAACTACAACAAAAAAACAATGTCCCCGTTAATACATGAGTGGACTTTACAATCCTCGCAGTTACCACCATTGATTGTACTAATGGACTCGACTTTTCCATCGTTCTTGTTTCGCATCTCGCTAGAATTGATTTACAGCTACAACTACGACTCATGATCTAACTTTAAGTTGAGGCGACCATGTAGACAAAGCCTAAGCAATCTGGGAATGATATAGATGGTGAAACGTTCCTTTACTTCGGGTTTCAAAATTTGAAATTCACAAGTAAGTAGCTAATAGTTCTTTCAGGAAAATTGTTTCGTTGATAAAAAAGTTTGAAAACTTGAGTCCTTGTCCTTATCAAATGATCTTCCTGTGTATAGACAAGTTAGAGTTGGTACATCTGCTCGGAGCTGCGAGAGTCAAAGTCTGTTTGCATAAGTTAGGATTGCTTGCCTCGATCGACCTATCAGAGCGCGTTATTCGAGGGCATGTGGTCCTATTTGGCTCTTTACTACAAAAAGGGTTCCCTGATTGGTCACTCACAAAAATTTCTTACGGATAATCATACAAACATTTGTAATCATACATGTACAAGGGCTGGACTGAATATCCCATATTCAATCTGATCGTTGATGGCCTACGTGAAAGCCGTTCATAAAGTGGTTAAAAAGTATCGTTAAAGGAATACAAAGAGCTTAAAAGATTCAAAGATTGGTAGGATGGTCAAATTTTGATAGCTGAATCTACTTTGATGATTATTCGACTAGTTCATTCATTTTGCAATAAAAACGTTAAGATACAACAGAGAAAAGCTGTGGATGAGCTGGGTTAAATTTAGACTCATTACATAAGTCCCTCTAACTTTCGCTGTTGTTGTTGTTGCTATCACTTCAGTTGTAGCGACAAGTCAGTTGAGGGAGAGAAACGAGAAACTTTTGGAAAGAGTCTAGGTTAAATTCCCAGAGAAGGGTACATGACTTCTGGATAGACGGGGGTCTGTCGCCCTGATTTTAGAGAGCTACCCAGCTACTAATTACCAAAAATTGCCTTCACACCCCCTTTTGTGATGAGATTTGGCAGAAAACTGCCCATTTCAAACTTTTTTGCCAGTTTTTACCCAAATCCCCCACGTGTCTAAGGACAATATGCCAACTAAGGATTTTTGAAAGGTTTAGAGAATTTTAGGCCCGAAAGCCCATCCATATGGCCTCAAAAACCCACCAAAAACCCGTACCTTCAGCATGTGTACCCCTGGGTTAAATTCAGCTTGCAAAAGCGAGGGGTTGCGAGAAAAGATCAAAATGAAGAACAATATAAGAAAATTATTGTTTTACTTTTTGTTGCAAAACGAATCAATAAGTTAAAAGATGATCTAAGGTAGATTAGACCATAATTAGGCCATCCGTTTACTTTCACAGTCGCGTGACTTTTCAAACGTTTCTTTATCGTTTGTTTATCATTTCATTAACGTTTGGCAGCCAGTAGGTCGAATAGGACTCACCTGAAGGTCGTCAATTTTCATGATTGGGTAAAATTGTTGTGCTTCTTTCGGTGACATCAGTTCGCATTCTAAACCAAATTGCCTGTTACATAAGATAAGAAGCGTTTCGCGGTTGCCGATATAAAAGTAATGTTTCTACTAATAATTTCTGCAATATCGTGCATAAAAAACTCCAAAGGAGAAAGGATGTCAGAAATGGGAAATGGAATGTGCAAGATGGGAGGTCTTAACAAAAAAGTACGGCGGGTGTTCCGAAAACTAAAGTGGCATGACAAATCAAATGGTAAACTACATTTCTTTGCCTTAGACTGCTTTTCAGTCAGTGGAATTTCGACCAAAGTCACCTTGAAGTTGAATAGAATATACGCCTGAACGACCTCTTACTGTGTAAAATATCAGCTAGCCTCTGAACAGGCCTTATCTGGGAGTTGCAGAGGAAGGCAAAGAGATTCTATCTTCCCTCCTTATTACTTTGAAGCCTGTCCACAGGCTAAATATCAGCGCTTTCAAGAAACAAGTTTGGTAAGTTCGAATCAGTCCCTTGAAAAATGATAGAATAACAGGCCTCAAACGACAGACCTAGCATACATTAGCAACAGAAGAACTCTCAAGACTTAAAAAAAATTAGAATCTTCAAGAGATCCACACATCATGATAAGAATTTTTGAGAGGAATTCAAGAATTAAAACATTATTGAACAAGAAATCTTAAGAAATTAAAAGTATTTACGATAATCCTTACGCATAAAAAAGTTTATATGTTCAAGGTCTGTACAATACAAATGCTATAAGACATAAGTAAGTCTCTGTTACACATCACAGAAAATCACTTAAGGGAACTAATACAAGGTAGCAAAATAAAGATAGCTATGCCTGTAAGTGTCTCTAACTAACTTGAGGAGACTTATGCCTCACTTAGAAACTGTAGTTGCTCATAAACAATCACCAAGCAAATATAGGTGATGGCATTAGAATACAAATCAGCCATAAGTAAGCATATGTCACTTTCCATGTCAACTTTCTAAAGATCCTATTTCCCACCCACAACGCTTACCTGGATTTATCATAGAGACGCTTCATGGAAATCGCTCGATCCTTCGTCCGTGCAACAATAACATTTCCACATTTTTTCACACCTAAGAGAAAAGCAAAGCACCGGTCTCATTCTTACGAATTTGGCACTCAAATATGCTCCTGCCGCGGACAGAGAAAACAATTTTCAGATTCCAGAGTAGCACGAGCTTATGTCGCATGCCTACATACGGTTAGAACAAATTGGTTATTGTCAGGACTTGACCATAGTGCTGACAAAAGCCAAGATAAACTATGTCACTCCGGTACAATAAATACTGTAGCTTATAATCAATGAAGCATACCATCTACAACGAAATAAATTCCAGATTTAGAACCAAGGTGACTTTACCATTCAGATGACATGTATTTTATTTTCAAACTTTTTATTGCAGATACTGTGACAGCTCCCAAGGGATTAATTTCTTGTTTTATTGAATTACCTATGAAACAGGCCTACATTCTGTTAAGCTCGACTGATAGCTTATAATTCATAGATTCAGAATTCAAGTCATTGTTGTATGGGGAAATTGTTCTACAGGAGCTATGACTGGAATTGAAAGAATCCACAGAACTGCAGCTGGAATCATTCATAAACTTGACACAAATACACCATCAGACCAAGTGCTGAAAGTTGCTAAATGGGATTCAATTGATTACATGTACAAAAAAAACTCATAACATTAATGCATAGAGTCAAAGCAGGAACCATGAACCCAAGAATAAGCTCATTTTTTGAGGAAGAAAATTGCACATACAATCTGCGTAACAACAAAGACTTCAAAATTCCACAAATAATATCAGAAAGTGGTAGAAAGTCTGTGTTGTTCAGAGGACCTTTACTATGGAGTATGATTGATAATGACATTAAAGTTTTGAAACAAGAAAAATTTAAGAAGTGTATACATAAATATAAGGACAATTAGATAAGATTAATTTTTAATCAGGGACATTAGCAATCAAATCAAAAGATCATTCTTTTGTGTATTGAACATTAAACTTGAATTGACATTTTCCAATTTATAGACTACAGTATTCCATTGGAAATTAAGTTTTTCTGGTTATATTTTATCAAGATTTAATTTCAACTATTTACTCAATTTTTTCCTGTAAACATTTTAATCATTAGATATAGTTCTTACTTGTAATTTTAAGTTATATTTAGTTTTAGTAAAACAGGTCCACATCAGCTGTACAGCTGCCTTAGATTTAACCTGTATAATCAAAAATATGTATGTATGTATGTATGTATGTATGTAGAATCATATATGGCTCATATGGGCCCTTTTGAGCTATTTACAAATATATGGGAAAATTTCCCCCAAAAATGTGTAAGTTGTTGGTAAAAATCTGTATTTCTATGCCAATATTTAGTATAAAACTGAAAAATTCTGACCAAAATCCTATTCTAAAAGAAACACAATAGTCATAACATTGAATTGAACACAAAAATCAAGTTTTGAAATAATCTTCTATCATTTTATTGATGGATATCTTAAGAAATGAAAAATTACATCAAATTGAAACAATTTCTTCATTTTAGCAAATTCAAATTACAATAACTCTTGATTAAAAAAAGATAGATGCATTTTGTCAATTTTAGTCACTCATAGATTCATGGGGCTTTCAGAAAATCATAATGGATCATGTGGTTTCAAAATTCATTTTTGCAAAATGTTGTCATGCGTGCCCACTGTGCTCTGTCAATAAAACCAATCCCGTTTGAAAGGTTACTGCTTCCTGGATGTCAAGATAATGATATTGACAAATATCTAACTTAACAATGGACATGTTCAATTACTTCTTAAATTTTTTCAAGCTTAAATCGGTCAATCCATTTAGATTTTACAAAGGATTTTCTCCAGAAAGCCCCTTCGAGAAACGTTAAAAAACGCGCAAAAATTGCGAGCAAGTTTCCCTGATATATTTACCTAAAGCAAAAACTTGAACACGCTTTAGCCGGTGCAATAATCTTGGGAGGCTGAACAAGTCTTTCTCCTACTATGAATAACTTATTCTAGGGGATTCCATTCTCCCAAGAGGACAAAATAGATGAATACATGAATACATGCAAGTGTCATTGTAGTCAGGAAGGAAAAAAAAGGAAATTTCGCTCGTCGTTTTCATTCGTTTTTGCAGGTCTTTGAAAGGGGTTTTCTGCATAAAATGTCTGATATCCATGAGAAGGAGTGACCGATTGAATCCGGGTAAATTCTTGAATTTGATTGAACATATTGGCTATGAAACAGGACGGGTTTGATATCATTGCTTTCATGTTCAGATAGCAGTATCTTTTCACACAGGGGTTGTTTTCATTGACTCACCCGATCTCAACAAGAGGAAACAATCTATACCTGTGCTTAGTCCTGTTTCACTCTCCAAATCTAAGTACAATTCAAAGCCATACTTTGAAATATTATAGTTGAGTGAATTTGTTCGCTGCCTTCCAAGTAATCCTACTGCATGCCAAGATGTACCACATCCAAGACTGTAAAATGAGCATTGCACTTATATAATGATCAAAACAAAGAATGGATTATAAGTAACAGAATGGCCAAAGACCCCGTTTACACTATGCTGGTGCGAAATGGATACAGCATGAAACTATTGGTTTGTGGATCAAACAAAATCCCAGTTTACGCTGTTCCACCATACAACAAATATGATATGCTTGAAGAATGTGTAAAGCGATGATTGTTAAGGCACACGCTCTCTTTGCGAAATTGTTGCCTCAAAGGAGAATCTGACATAACATGATGCCATATTCGCCATTTGTTCTATGCTGGTTTAGCGACGAAGCCAGTTATTACACCATACTTATTCCATGCCTTATCCAAGTGAAAGCTGTACCAGCATAATGTAGAAGAGAGGACAATACGACACAGTTCAATACCGCACTCGTTTCGTACGGGCGTAGTGTAAATAGGGTCCAGTAGGAATAGCATATAAGCAAAATCAATTAGGATAACACTCAAATGATACCTACAATTTGAAAAAATGGCAAAATGTAACCATATCAAACTTTTAGGTAGATTTCACACGATACCTGCGCAGTTTGAAAATTGCAAATGGGGTTCTAGCCTCATCTGGTAACCCAGCATCAAGAACTACTTTAATTTATGCAGAATTGGAGCAGCAAAATATTGATCACTTCTTTTCAGTTAATTGGAGCCTCTCAGATATTCTGTTTTTCAAGAAAAGTCTGGCAGCAAATTGTTGCAAGCAGTTACAACTATGGGCTTAAATCAAACTGGCATTAAATTTTCATTAAAAACAGGGAGTCCTGCTCTAATGAAAGTTCATATCAGTAAAAGATGTTGGGACAACCCCCCCCCCCTGTCTTTATCTCTACTATACTATTTTGGGAGCTTTATGAATAAGATACTCATGTAGGAAACAAATTAATTGCAACACATGTACTACCAAAATTTTTGAAGGGCAACTTCTGGGAGAAGTCTGATTGTTATCACCTGCAAGGCAGCTTTCAAGAAAGATGTAAATGTTAAAATGCTGCATTTCAAGCATATGCTGCAACCCGGGGGGTACATGACTTGTGGATGGACGGGGGTCTGCTGCCCGGTTTTCAGAAAGCTACCCTCTTCTAATTACCGAAATTTGCTTTGGTACCCACTTTTATGATGGATTTTGGCAGAAAATTGCCGATTTTAACCTTTCTTGCAAATTTCAGCGAAATCCCACCCTTGTTTATGGAAAATTTGCCGAAAAAGGACCCTTGTTTAGAGAATTTTGGGCCCAAAAACCCACCCATATGGGCGGCACACACCCGTACCTTGAACATGATATGTACCC
>REGL01001467.1:69752-82604 GCA_004194395.1 Aurelia aurita complex sp. Pacific
TGTCTGCAATCACAATTGCTTTGTATCTAGGTGTCAATGAAAAGTAGCGAGTTCTATTGTAACATTATCTGTCCTTGTTGGTCCCCTCAAGCACCATAGGGGTGAAAGCTTATTGCCTGTATGGTCATCATTGCATCCATCCTTTGGTTTACTGTCTCAAAGGGAACTTCAGGTATTTTTTTTATTATTGGCCTTGAGATTTTTATATATTTTGAACATTTTCAGAATTACAGAGTTGTCTGTGTTCAAGGCAATTTTGAAGTTTTGAAGTCATTAACCAAGAAAAGCTACAGATTTTTGCTTTGTGCCATGTTGTAGACCTCAATAAACTATAATTTTTTCTTAAAGATTGTACCACTTTTGCTCCATCAGTTTAGGATTATACTGTGATTTTAATTTTTTTGTAAACTTTCCATGAATTTCTTAACAGAAAGCAAAACTGCCATTTATAAAAAGAAAACCACAACGGGATTATTCCCAAGAGGATAGCACATGCTAAAGCGTGCAGAAGTCACTGAAGGCCAGTATAAGGTAGACATGTTAGGGAAATTTGTTTGTGATTCTGGGCACGTTTCAAAGGAAGAGTCTTTCTCAAGAAAATCCCTCATGATTTCAGAATAGAAGGGCCAATTTCAGTCAGGTAAATTCTAAAATGGATTTGAACATGTCTACCATTGAACTATATATTTGCCGATATCATTGTCTTGATTGTCTTGAGCAGTGACCTTTCAAACAGGGATTCTTTTTATTGACTCGCCAGATGAGTTTTGGACCAATTGGTAGAAATAAAGTGCAAAAACTGGATTGCTGACTTGATATTCTTGTCTTATATCACACTAACTCATTTCCCATCATTTCTTCTTCTGCTGAGAAAACTATTCTGACCTTGTCTCAATCGTTTTTTAGCTTTTTGAATGAAATATTCGGAAAATCCTTCGAGTTGTTGAGTTTTGCTTTTGTTCATGAGATTGTTATTCCAAAGCGGGTGAATTGGCAAAAAATCACCCCCAAAGCGCCATAGTCTCTCTCTCTCTTTATCTTTTCTCTTGTTGGTCTGGATTAAAGATGGTTCTTTATGGACAATCAACAAGAATAGACAGAATCAACGACTTGCTTCACTATGCTCCTCCATAGCGTCCTGTTCTTGGCTTTTGTGTATAGGTTTTGAAGGCTGACTAGTGAAATGAGTGGAATGACTTTGAATGACGGATACAGTATTTGTTTTTAGCACTTTGAATGTCTCTGTTAATTGTTGTTATAATCGTTGTTCGTTTTCTTCCAGGAAATTTTTTGCATGTTCTCTTTTCAAAGTAATATTGCATGGCTCTTCTTGCTGGGCATTCTTCAGGTAGTCTAATTATATGCCCGAGTAGTTTCCGTCTTCGTTCTGTAATTATTTTTGATAGTGGTTGGGTTTTTGTCTTCTCGTATAGTTTTTCATTCTTTATCTTGTGCGGCCATTTGATTCCTAACACCTGTCTGAGTTGTTTTCTGTGGAAGCTATCTATATTCTTTTCATCTGTTTTCGACATACCCCATGTGCCTGCATTGTAAAGTAGTATACTTTGTACTAGGGTCTCATAAAGTTGTTAATTTAGTCAGCTTTTTCTTTCTCCAGAAGCGCCATAGTGTGTGCAACAATCTCAAATTCTGAAGAGCAACCTCCCCCTTTTTTTGCTTGAAGGAAAGAGACAACCTTATGAATAAAAACAGCACGGAAATAATATTTTGATTCTAGGAAAATGTTTCTGGCATCAGTGACCTTTCATGGAGTTGGGAAAAGAGAACACATTTTTAGAATACTGTAATGCTTGTTGTTCCAACAGTATAGTGCAACTTTCTTTTGGGAAAGTGGATTGCAGTAAAATGACAGTGGTAGGTCAGGGTGACATATTAAGTTGCTGCAACATCGTTTGAATGTACAATGTTTTCCAAAATGGGAAATTTTTCCCAAATGGGAGGAGGGTCCCGAGTCCTAGACTTATGACGATGAGTCTCTTGCTTCCTTGTGCTCCTTGACTTCAAGATGGCGCTTCAGTCAACAGAGACTCATAATATTACTCTGAAAAATCTGACCCTATTAGGCCTAATATGCTGGGATTCCTAGCATACCAATCAGAATGCGAGATTTGGCGAAGAACAATAAGTTTCGAATCTTCAATTCGATTGACGCAGCTTACTAGATTTGAAGGAAGTTGCTGCGACAGGTACTTGAAGATTTCTCTGGTATGTTTTGGTCTTAAATTGCAGCATTAAAAGACTTATTTTGCATTCACTAGGTAAAGTGAACTTTCTTCTTCAGATGAATACCAAGTTTCGTTGATTAAGAGTCTGCTTACCGTGGTTTCTATCGCATTTCCTTTCTGAGGAGTGACCGTTGAACAGAGCCGAAGCAGTCGTTCGATCCAGATTCTATCGATCGAATGCAGAAGATAGGGTCAGGTTTTTAACTGTTTCATTATGAGTCCCTGTGAGCAAGGTACCGCAGGGATACAAGGGACTCATCGTCATAAGTCTACCCGAGTCCTACAGAAATGTCCGTGTCTTGCTTTTTTTATTTTTTATTCAAATATTGATTTTACAATAATCTTACATTCTACTATACCTATCTAAATTACTATACAACACTACAGGTACTACGGGAGCGAAATACAATGACTAATACCCCATAGCCAATATATAAAAACATGAAACATTAAACTGTATACAGGCACATTACGAAACAATTAAAGATTAATGGATACTATACTAGATTCTGTCTCATAATCAGATTCTGTCTCATATCAGAAAGAGTGCCAAACTGGCAAAGATAGCGAATCTCGCCTCTATCTTTGATTTACCATTTTTTCATCATTTTATCATAGGCTATTTGAATTTTACGTATCATTGTCACAGGTAAAAGAGTGGTGAAATTCTCTGTGAAATTGTCTTTGAAATTGTCTGTAAAATTGGCTACAGCAGTGAAATTCACCACTTAATTTTTAATGGTGAGATCCACCATAAATTGATAGCGAATTCAGCACGATGTTAAATTGGACATGGCTAATTTTACATCGACCATCTTTGTGAAATCGACTGTACAATTCACACAACAATTCATACAACATGTTTTAATAACCCAACATCATACTAAACGAGATAGGTACTTCAACTTGTTGTGAGATTTACCGAAGAAACGAGAGTTTGTCAACGAAACTCACACGAGAAAGTAACACGAGTTTTTGACAAAAGTCACGTGAGACTTTTGCCTTTTTTGGCTAGCAAAACCTGCCTACTAGTAAGTACCGAACTCTAAGGTTTCTTATACCTGCTTCCTGAAACTTGCGACCAAAGCATACCAAACAGACCAGGTCGTTGCTTCATTCTGGATTTGAGCTTGCTGATCTGCGACGCCATGGTTTGGTTGCTTCTTTTGATTTCTGGACTTGTCTCTTGTCCCAGCTGCAGCAGAGCAGCAGGTAAACCACACCACAATAATACCAGCTTCAGAGCAACAGCAACCACCCATAATGGCGCAATGTCCACTTCCGCTTTTGTCTCGTTTTGATTTCAATACTTTTCCCGCCAACTCCAGCCAACTCCAGTACAGAGAGAGGTAGATGACATATATGTGTACTACTGACACCTCATATTGCCCTCTTACACTCACGATTCGGACCCACTTCATTAAAGTTTATATTTTCAATTTGTTTATGTTTCTTTTTTTCTGACAATCTTACGTTTTCTGTTTAACCCTATCTCACCTGGGCGTTTTAAGCGGTCAATACCTGAGGTGAATTCCACCCCCCCCCCCTCTTTTCTTCGATGTTATAGTAGCTATAATATTTAAACTTGGTAAATAGCCGTAAATAGATGTACTTTGATGGAAACGATCAGAATCACATGATTAAATCGAATTATCTCTATTGTAATCGTTGCTATGACAATAAGAAGATGTAAGTTGCGATTATCATGATTATCACCAGCATGATTGAAACAATGAAATGAGGTGCAATAAATTGAAATTTTTGTTTCAAATTGAGATGGATATCATCCCATACATGTGTAAGCATAATTTGGCATATGTTTGAGATTAATATCTGCAACAGTTAAAAAAAGTATACAAATGTTGTTGACTACACAATAAAACATTTTTTGCCATGGTTACGAGGTTAAATTTAGCATCTTGAAATTTTCATCTTTCGATACAGTATAGATATAAAGTCAAAGTAGCGGAGTATTGGCATCCTGCATTGCATATTTTAGCATTGGCGAATAAAATGTTGGTTGGGGGCGTGGAATCCACCCCCCCCCCCCCTAGGTGAGATAAGGTTAAGAAATAGCCTCGGACTAGTATGGAAGTAAGGTCAATTCGACCTTTTAATGCTATCCCTGCCACTACAAATTGGGGTGTCTTTGTAGGTATTTATTCGAATTGTATTGAAATTGTAATTTATCTATTTTAGCTCTTAAGATATTGTAAATCTTTCAATCATTCCTGTGGCAAATTGATACATACATACATGGTTCCGCAGAACGAGACAAAATTCATACAGAATTTCTTCCAGAGTTCTTTTTGATAAAAATGTTGGTGTCAGGTAAAACAAGTTACGTTATACAGTATGTTTGTCAGCTACACTCTGAAATGTTACAGTCAGTTACATTATAGCCTGTCGATTTCTCATCTAAAGTTATAATAGCAAAAGGCGTAGGAGACAGACGGAAAAATTTACAAAATTAGCCATAATTGGGCAGAAATCCACCTCTAGTCGGGCAAAAATTTCCAAACAATTGATTTTTTAACAGTTTTATTTTTCAGTTTCATATATTCTAAATTCACAAGATACAATTCATATTTTACTATACCAACAAATAATTAAACTACAAGGAAATAAGACTACAGAAAATTAATGCATTAATACGGAAATTAATACAATATAGAAAATACAAATGCAGAGAAAATAATAAATTGTATGGAGTGAATTACTTAAAGGAGGAGCTCTCTCAATAAGGAAGCCAATCGAGGAGATAGCCCCCCCCCCCCATCTTACGATAATTCCAAATTAGCTTGGTTTCATTTAACTGATTCCAAGAAATCTTATCGGGCAGCCTCCCCTCCCTACGCCTCTGATAATAACTAAAAAATAGATACATTACTTGAGCTTGTATGCATTCTGTTTGCTCTTTATAAATAAAACTTAGTCTTTTTCTTGACTGAGTATCGTTTCTTCATTGCAGTTTCGATCCCAGCTACGAAATTTCTGGACTTGCCCAAGTCTTGTAAGGAGGAAAGAGTCTCTTTCTTTTCCTTCCTTACAAGACCTTGGGCTAGTCTACGAAATTCCCGAGTCTTATCTAATTGGAGGGGCAGCCTCTAACTCCCCCTCCCTCTCAATTTCCTCCACTGTGGGAGATTTTCTGCAGAAATCTCCTTTCGAAAACCTGCAAAACATGAATGAAAACGACGAGAAAAATGTCCCTTTGTTGTCCTTCCTAGCAATAATGACACTTACATGTAGTCATGTATTTTTCCTCCAGGGAGAACGGAATTCCCCTGAATAAGTTATTCATACAAGGAGGAAGACCTTTTCAAGCTCAAATCATTGCTGTGAGGTAAACAAACACATTAGGGAATCTGTTTCATACAGTTCGTGAAGAACAAAGGTGGGTTGTATATGGTCCTTACAGTCACTCATGGAATCGAGTTAAGTCGAGCTGGCTATAGGTCATGGCCCTTCCCGCCCTGAAAGGGATAAAAATCTTTACATCTGATCTTGTGGCATTTCTCAATCACGTTTTGCGAAACGTAGGACAAAGTTCAAGTATATCAAAGAGAAAAAATGAGGAACTAACAGCAACAAAATCTTCCGGTTCCACAAGAAGGATGTAAAAATATATAAATCAACAACATTTACACTGTATCATATTGTAGCTGTTGAGTCATTGAGAATTGAATTCTTGCAGTCAGCGTCAGCTCTATTCGATAAGCCTAGGTCGCAAGGAGACTGTGCTACACAATGAGAGTCTGGTATCTTCTTACCCTCCTTTGCCTTGTTGGCGCAGCCATGTTGTCAGGTAAGACAAGTTGCCTTATATGTTTGCTAGCTACACGCTGAAATATACCAGGTGTTCCAAAACATTAGTCTGCATATGTATCCCAAGAACAGATGCTCTTGCATTAATGCCAATGCAACCACCCGCGGGGTACTCCCATTGTGGCTTAACAACCGTTCCAATCAGGGTTAGAGAGGGAAAAAGCAAATATTTTGAAAATACTCTCAAATGGTAGAATCTTTTCCCAATTTTTTTTACAGAAGCCCCCAAATGGTAGTCCATGGACGTAAAATTGGGTCATTTGCTAGCATGTGGTAGTGAAAATCTTCTGCAATTTAAAGAGGCTCCGTCGTCAAACGGTAAACAAATCCGTAAACTCGCACGTATCGCCGATCATCCATTGTTCATCCATTGTTCTCTGCAGCTTGTTTGGTGGCTTCACCCAAGCCACCAAAAACCGACCGTTAAAAATCCACTTTTATCCGAGCAATCGTAGAAGATATGAATGTTTGGTTTGTTCTTTAGTGAAGTACAATGATTAATGCCCAAACAGAGACGCAAAAACACTGCACACCCACGCACCAGGTTTGGAGGAAGTTTTGAGCAAAAGTTGAGGAAGGTTATTTAAAAAGATAAGAGTCAAAAGAATATTGCGAAATTGAATTTGCAAGGCTGGGAGAGTCGTTCTAAGCCAATGTAATGGTTGATTTTCCGAAAATGTTCTAACTGACGTTAATTTATAGAGGAAAAGTTGCAAAATTGTAATATTTTCCATTTTCGCATTAGCAAACATTGGATGGAAAGAGGCATTCTGAGCCAACCTAAGGAGTATTTAGTCAAAATTGTTCTGAAGATGGTGGTGGTTCATATAAAAATTATTACAAAATTTTCAAAGTTGCAACTCTAGCACTGGCAAAAATGAGATCAGGAGAGCTGTTCTAGGCCAAAATATAGGACGTGTCCTCAAAAATGTCTCAGGAATAAAGACCCCCTCGTGCCAATGTCCCTGGTTAATCTACCCTGGCTACGCTACTGCACAATTCACAATTCACTGACATGCTTGAAAAAATCATCCAAAATCGTTCTGGGTGTGCAAACCACCTTTTAAAGTTCTTTCCAGACTGCAGGCAAACGTTTATAAGACATGCAAAGGTCCTGATATATTATGGAAAGATCAATCGATACCTTTCTTTTATGTATCAAGGCATTTTTCCCTTTTTTTATAAATCTTTGAAATGAGGAAGGTCGAACCTTAAATCCAGGTTTGGAGGAAGGTCAAAGACTTTTTGCAACTCTGTGCCCAAACAGCAACTTTATTTTTGAAAAAATACGAAAATCCTGTCTGATATCACCTTTCCAAAAACTGCAAAATTCATAGGTTTGTTTACATTTTGACGACGGAGCCCCTTTAAAATGATATTCTATTCTATAATCCGATGAAATGAAGCAAGAAGACTTCACATTTCATCAGTTCAGTTCAGTTCGGTTCATTTCATTTTGACATTCAACTACATGCAAATGCCATTCAAATAATTACAACATAATATACCGGGTGCGCCAAAATAAACTATGCACGTTTTGTAGGCCACAATGAATCGTACACTAGATCGATTTTGATGATTTATGACTTAATCTTTAGCAGAAAACCTGAATTAGATACTGGGTTTTTTTGCAAATTATATCATTTTCAATTTTTAGAGCTAGAAGTGAGTTTCCTAAAATCTTAGTTTTCGAAAACACTGAAAACGATCGAGAAACATCGATCAAGTTTTCTAAATGATCGACATGAATGGACAAAGAGAGAACTTGCTCGCGGTGATTTGCGATTCAGAAATCGACCAATTGTAATATACTATATGAGAGTTTGTACTAAACCCCCAAATCCCCCAGAAACATTTTCTCTTTTTCCATTCATGTTGAATCTTTTAAAATTTGATCGACGTTTTTTGATCGTTTTCAATGATTTCGAAAACGAACATTTAAAAAAACTCGCTTCTAGCTCTAAAACAGAGAAAGGAAAAATTTGCAAAATTTCCTAGAATCTAATTCAGGCTTTCTGCTGGAGATTAAGTCATAAATCTTCAAAATCGGTCCAGTGTACGATTTATTATGGCCTGCCAAGCGTGCATAGTTTATTTTGGCGCACCCGGTATCAAAGCAACAAATCACAATAATTAAATACAAACTAACAAAATAACAAATTCATAAGGGAATTTGTATGCAGGGAATCCCTTAAAGGAGGAGTTCTCTCAATAGGTAAGCTAATCAAGGAGAGAGCACCCATTTGGTTAAAAACAAAATTTTGGAATTTCATTGATAGATAAATAATGATTCCATTAATTTAAAAATTTCATATTATAAGTACGACTGCTAATATTGCCTGGTTGTTTGAAGTTCTAGGACTGGTAGTTTGTGGCGAAGAAATGGAGCTTTAGTTGATACTGGAAACTCATTACTGTTGAAGCTTGTTTTGTTACATGCAAAATGCTGTTCCAAGATTTTGCACCTGCATGTCTTATAGATTTCAAACCATACTGTTACGTGTTTTTGAGTGTCAGAAGAATGTCACCTTTACGTGCCTGCCTGGTATCATGTTGATGAACTTGCGAAGGCACATCAAAAACTCATGAAAGCAAGTTGGGGAAAACTTATTAACAGATTCATAAACGGATGTCAGCAGTTTCATTTCATACGATCCTGCAGCTTGAGAAGTCGGAGTGTGAGAAAAATAGGAGCAGAAGGTGCAGAAAATGTTTAAAGGCAATAGCTCGTACAACTTTCTTTTGAAGGATGAATATTGGTTTGATGTAAGCATCATAAGTAAGTCCCCAAACAACAATTCCATATTGAAGAAAAGAAGCAAATATAGAGTAATACAAAGATAACAATACATTTGTAGGAAGAAGATGTCTAACCTTAAAGATAAGAATATACCACGGGGGGAAGGGTTCTTCCATAGTAAAGGTACCTGGGGATGTGCCGCGAGCAAGGGTATACTTTTTCGGATTTCTAGTCTAGCCCAGGTATATGTTGTTGCACTTTTGGCCTGCAACGGTCTAGCCAAGGGTATCATTTTTGACAATATTGGTCTAGCGAACGGTCATGATATCATATTTGGTAAAAATTTGACAATATTCGTCAGGAAATCGTCAGAATTGGTTTAGCCAAGGGTACCATTTTCGTAAAAATTGGTCCAGAGAATGGTCAAATTGGTCTAGCCAAGGGTACCATTTTTGTAAAATTAGTCTAGCCAACGGTACCATTCTGAATATTCTCGCGGCAGACCCCTATACAAAAAAATGATCTTGCTAACTTTTTGGATAGTTCACTTAAGTTCACTTAAGGGGATGCTTCCAAGACAGATTTTCATCCAAAAGGAGACCAAGGAATTTACATGCTTAGCCTTTTTCACATGTTGCTTACCAAATTTTATTGTAATGTTCTCGTAGAGAGGTTTTTGTTGTGAATGAAAAATGAGAAAGTTGGTTTTCTCAACATTCAAAGCGAGTTTATTCGCATGAAGCCACTTTTTGATTTGACATGTACCTGGAGGAGATAAGGGGGTACTCCAGGGTACACACTTCCACTTTCATTCTGCTTGTCCTGGACCAACACCAGCAGATTTAAATGAAATGCAGAAGTGCAACGAAGTCACGCTGAGCAGGCGTAGTTCTATTAGAAAAGCCTATATTTGGGTTACGTAACATACTTTCAGTCATTGCCTAGCACGGAGCAAGTGACTAATCATTAAACGATACTATTTCTGAAATTACAAAGGATCATTCCATATGTTGTGTGGCAAGAGTCTCATTCTGATACCCAGGGGGGATACTCTGGTATATTAAGGATAGGGGTGCTCAGGTTACTTTTTTGGGTCTAAAATTTGGGCAAGGATTATTTTTTTGGGTCAATCATTTGTACAGTTATTTTTTTGGGTTCCTGAAATTTTGGCTTACTTTTTTGGGTCTCAATTATGAGAAAAAGTAAAAAGATTGCGAAAAATATAATTTACAAGCAAAATTATAATCAAGTAACTTTACTAATATAAAAAAACTTAGATATCCAAATACATTATGAGAGATCTAATCAGTTACGGCACTTGTCTGCAGATTTTAGATACTGACTTCATAACTTTTGGGTATGCATGGTCGGAAAAATTATTTTTTTGGGACTGTTTTCACGCCAAAAATTATTTTTTTGGGTTGATGCGTTGCAACCCAGCCTGAGCACCCCTATCCTAAATATACCTGAGTACCCCCCCCCCCTGGGTTTGATATCACCCTCCATTCATGAGAAAAATGGACGGGGAAAGGCCGCCCTGGCAGCGATATCAACTCTTTTGGACGCCCTTGATAGGGCTATATATTTTTATGTTTCGAAGCATAATGGGAACTTATGTTGCAATATTCAAGATATAATGTAATGTCTGTGGAGTTCGCTGAATAGCAATCTCTGCCAAAGGGGGTCCAATAAACTGTGTACAAAAGAANTGGGTTTGATATCACCCTCCATTCATGAGAAAAATGGACGGGGAAAGGCCGCCCTGGCAGCGATATCAACTCTTTTGGACGCCCTTGATAGGGCTATATATTTTTATGTTTCGAAGCATAATGGGAACTTATGTTGCAATATTCAAGATATAATGTAATGTCTGTGGAGTTCGCTGAATAGCAATCTCTGCCAAAGGGGGTCCAATAAACTGTGTACAAAAGAATTTCCATTAAATCGTCCGGTTGAAGCGCAATAAATCATTAAGTGAGTAGAGCTTCCTCTCAGGCCCAAAGCTTCCCGCAGAGAAGAGCTAGCAGCGATTCTTGGGAAGGCAGAAGTATATCGGCCCTCAACATCCACAGCCGATATGCCTCGTTGTTCTTATTGTAAGAAGCAGAGAGAAAAACATTCTCAAGTGACGAAAATATTACAATATCGTTAGTAGCGAGATATTGTTGCTTTATTTTACATCGAAAATGTGATTTAGGAAATAAATGCTTCATTGCAGTATTTACTACAGAGTTCTCTTGATTATCAACAAACAGTGATACAATAATGCCTTAAGAAAAATCTTTGAGTTTAATTAAAATCAACAGCAAAGGTGTTTACTGAGAATACTGACAGTTGCCATTCTTGAAAATTTCCCAAGAAAAATATCCAAATTTAATTCGTTCATCGAGGGAAAACAAAAAACGATTGCTTTTGGTAATTTGGCTTCAGCTATTGACCACAGAATTCTTGAAAGTTGTATACAGATTTTCAGATATCCGGTAACATAGGGCTCAAATCTTTAAAAAGGTAGGTGTAAGATTCTATTCCATTTTTCTTTTAATTGACTGGCTTGAAAGGAATTTGTAGTACTTTGCTGTAAATCTGTCGTGGAAATTTTTTTCTATCTTGATTTTTCTTAAAATGGCGGCAATTTAATAATTCTTGAAAAATGGATGGAAAATTTTGAAAATATTTAGATCATCGTAAATTCTAAACCAAAGGAGGAAAAATCATATAACTTCCAAGAAAACTATAGTTTATGAAGGCCTAAAATATGGTGAAAAGCAGAAATCAGTATCATTTCTGGTTTAGGATTTAGAAATTTGCTGACGTCATAGCCTCAAATTTGATAAATGCCGCCATTTTGAAACTAATCAAGATATCAATAAATTGCCACGGCAGATTTACAGTAAAAACCGCTAAGTTCCTTCCAAGCCATTGAATTCGAATGAAACCGTAATAGAATTTTACACCGACCTTTTTAAAGATTTGAGCCCTATGTTATATCCGGTATGTTGAGAGAATATAAAGTGAATCAAGTCAACTCAACTGTCATTTTCTCTAGTTATGCTGGCAGCTGTCAACTGCCAAAGCAAGACAAAGACAAAAGATTTGACCAGGCGACGCATGAGGTTATATATCCCACCCCCAAACCAAAGACCAGGCAGAAGGAGATGGTGGCGATAGTGGAAAAAGACATACAACTATTTTTTAGATGACGTAGCCTGCAGCAAAGACTAAGAGATACCATGACATTTTTCGTCGTATGTTCAAGTATGAAGATAGAAAAATTTATCGAACAGAACTTTGACCCAGTTAAACAAGTAAATACAGTAAAATATAAGCACTTAATCATTTGTTGACCTAGATAAACCAGGTAACAAGTAAAATATAAGCACTTTGATGCGAATTGAAATAAGTATATTTGATGTACTTATTTCAATTCACATCAAATTGCTTATATTTTACTTTAGTTACTTGTTTATCTTTGTACAATTGCACTACAAGCAACAAGAGGACTTTTTGGAAATTTGACCTCATAATAAAGAAACATTAACATTCTTATTGCTTCGAGACGTAATATTCTTGTGATTTACTTTTGTGAACTAGCTTCTGTTTTGGATTCCATTGGTTGTCTGTCTGCTTTCAACAATTTTTGGATTCCCAATTGTGCATGTCAAGTTATATCAATGCGGTCACCATATGCACTCATTTCTTTATAAGAAATTAAGGTCCGTGGCTGGTAGGCAGTTTCTTAAATTTTTGGGCCATTTTGCTACCACAAGTTTCTTACGTGTTTCTCATATTTTTATTGCCGGAAGTTTAGAGTTGATTTTGTCTTGTCTAAAGGGCTCCCACAAATTACTTAAGAAAATCTCAAAACGAGTAAATAACGTGATTCGCACTCAGAATAATGCCCAAACGGTTGCTTTAACTGCACAGTGTCAAAATATTTTTGAGTGTGATAGGAAAATTAAAACTGAAAATTGCAGAAGTTTCTTAGCTTTTTTCAATTCAGGTAGGGTTGTTTCTTAGCTTTCGAAAAATTGAGCCTAC
>REGL01001470.1:31982-44620 GCA_004194395.1 Aurelia aurita complex sp. Pacific
TTTTCCTTTTTATGGAAAACCCCCCCCCCCCCCCCCCGTGATTCCTACTCCGGGACAGGGTATCACTTTTGTATGGTCGGCTCCATGACAGGGTCCATATTTTGGATGATTAACTATGCAACGTCGTTGTAAGCCATTTGCACTCCGCGAATTGTTCATCTAGCATATATATGCAGATTGCCATTGGCTAGTTTGAATTGGTACAGACCCCATTGTGAAGCTACTAAAGATGAAAACCGACTCTTATTGACTAATTTCAAAAGACCCAACCCATGTAGAATTGCCATCCAAGCGGCATCAATCGATAGTTTTTTAATGAAACTGTTTCATCTGCTTGTTTTCTTTAGGCAGATTTTTGTTTCTCATGGGAGGAGTAGGCAAGTCCAACCAGCCAAATTTTTATCTGCAAGTTTATTGAGCTCACTTCTATACTTCAATTCTGGGTGGATTTATCTAAAAAGGGTGTTTCCGGCATTCTAAAGGGCGTGGTCCGCAAAAAATTTTCAAACGGACGAAGGGCCAAAGCAAAATAAACTAAGACAGACGCCTGTCAATATTGAAGGCCAGTCTACGAAATGCACTGGTATACCTGACAACATACCAAGGCTACGAGGCCTACGAGGGTCTGATGCGTAGAATAATGACAATAACTCTATCGAAAGTAATGATACGGATTCCTAGTCTCTCCTAAATTATAGACTTGAAGAGCAGTTCAAATCATTATTTGTCATTCGAAAGAACGGCTGTTTGGACCATCAGCAAAGCAGGTTTTATAGGTTCTTGATCGTTCCTGCAAGCAGTATTCTTCAAAATGGTATTATATGACTTATGGCGTCTTGGAAATTTATTCTGTGTATATGTCCTCCTAATTAGACAAAGAGTACAACCAACCAACGTGCAGCAGAAATAATGTTGGAAACCTTTTGCCGACTGAGAAAGCCTTTATTAAACAATCGGTCTTTGCTGTAAAATATTCTCACCATACGTTGCTCTGCAGGTGCTCTGCAGTCTGAATATTGTCCTGCATCGAAGTTGCAATTGTTTGATAAATGCATTGCTAGCTATATCCTTCTCTCCTTTCAACAGACTTTTCCAAAGTGACACATCCAAAGAGAGAACAACTTGTGAGTCTTAACCATCCATATCTCCTGCAAGCACCTGTATACAAGGCGTTTCCAGCGCCAACCTTTGTTTGGCAATATGGAGTGCGCAGACCAGATGGATCATTTGGATATGTGAATGTTACTAATGGTGAAGACATGTTTGTAACATTGAAAGGTGATCTCTTCTTCCCATATATTAAAGGGCCGCACGTGAAAAATTACAAAATCAATGTCAATCATCCTGTATCAGGAAACAGAATTGCTGACCATGTCGAGATAGATTTACAATTGGCACCAGGTAAGTTGCATAATTTCTGTGAAACTTTTAGATCATTGCTTGCATTGTTAGGCATAACATCCTAATCCGATCCTTCGTCGTATCTTTAAGGGTTTCAACTCAAATGATCAGGACAAACGTTTCAAATAAAAGTATGAGCTACTTTTACAGCTAATAATTGAAATTTAGATCCACAAAATATCACTGCTTTTCGTCTCAAGATGAGGAGAGAAGTTACATCCCCTTAATTCTAGAATAGTTTTAGGCCCTGTTCATTTCCTGCAATCCATGTCCCTCTTACGATGATTTTTTTTCATTTTGTATATTTTTCGCGTGTCATTTTCATTGACAGGAATCTCGCTCTGCTTCAAATTTTTACTGATATTTTGTCTTTCTTTTCTTGCTCCATCCAGTGAACTAATTTTTCATCTGGCTTTAGGGACATGTCATGACACGACGATGGCTTCATTCCCAACCGTGACGAATAAAACAGTTCCCGAAGGAAGCAATGTTACATTTGAATGTCTCGCATTTGCCAGAAGTTGCAGGCAAGTCGTTTACGACCTAGACTATTTACTTTGCTTTTGGGTAGTTACATGTGTTACAAGGTGTTATCTTCTTGAGAAGATAGAATTTCTAGGTATAGCTCTTTGATCCTGATTTTAGACCGTTTCTGTAAAATTTCTATAAGGGCTTTCTCGAGAATGCATAACATACATCACAAAGTTGGGATTATGGAACGACATTTCTAAAGTTTTTTAAAGCTGCAAGACCCCCACTCAGTTTGCCTTTGGTGTGTTTAAACTGTTCGTCCAAAGTTTGTTTTTCATCAACCATCACTCCAAAGAGTTTCGTCGAATCGACTCTTTTAGTTTCAGAATTATTTGATTTGAGCACTTCTGGCAGGTCTAGATTTTTGGTTTTAAGTTGATGCCCTATGACCATGAATTCTTACAAGTTGGTGGCCAAGTTAGTAAAATTCTGCGAAAACATTTGATTTACATGATAATAAGAGAATTTCAATTATGATCTCATGTGACTGATGCCGTCATAAATATTTTTCTAATTTCATCAGAATATAAAAAATAATTAACAATTCGAAAGCTCTAATACCTGTAAAAAGCTATAGTCATGTTACTTCTATAAAAATGTCAATAATTGACGTCATCAAAAATGACACTTCTGGTCAAAATTCAAAATGATCATATGCAACAGAAAGTAATTGAAACTCGTAAACTTACAAAGCATGGCATCAGTAAAACTGACCACTCGCACTTTGGGGGAGTTGCCCATTCCTTGCAAAGAATATTTCATGGTTTTAAATGTGAAGATGTTGAAGCAGCCAATGATCGGAATAGGGCGATGTAACTCTAGTCAGCCGTGTTTTGTTTACAATAGAAAATTTAATTGTACTAAGCGAGTTAATAAAAGGCAACCGATACAAGAGTTAAAGTTATATAATGTTTAATGCAACAACATTTCTTGCTCCTCTTCGTAGTAAAGTGAGTATTAACTGGTCAAAAAAGGGCAGTCGTGGGTTCATCAAAAATATTGCAAGTAGAAGGCTGGTGCTGAATGATGTCACGAAGAAGAATCACGAAGGAACATATGAATGCGAAGCAGTAGCAGTCACGACAGGAAACAAGATAAAAATCTCATACGATCTCAACGTTATAGGTGAGAATTTTCTGTGAATATGCTCATAAGTTGTTTCTGTTCATAACATTTGCTTCAGGAAACTGTAATGTCAATGTGAGATCTAACTCGTGAAATTTTTGGGTCACCGGGTACAATGGACCGACTCTAAAGATTTATGACTTAATCTTGAGCTAAAGTCCTGAATTAGATTCTAGGATTCTTGAAATCGAATAGTTATAACTGCTGCACGAGCGTTGGCTAAACGTGGTGAGAAATGTAGAATCACTTCATACTGATGCGAGGAAATATACTTCCATCTGTAATTAAGAATTTTTTTCGCACGGGTGCACTGCATCAATAGATAAAGAGATGTTTTCCAAGTGTCATGGTCACTCCACTTTAAGTGGGTATGAAAAACTTAATTGTGTCTATTTATATCAAGTTTTTGGAAAATTTGATCGACACTTTTTAGATACTCTCTTACAGCTAAAGGAACAGAAGGCTAACACATTTACAATAAATCCCAGAATCTAATTCAGCATTTAGCTCAAGATTAAGTCATAGATCTTCAAAATCGGTCCTTTTTGCAATTTATTGTGGCCTGTCAAAAGTGAATACTTTTTTGGCGTACCCAGTAGTGATCATTTGCTCAAAATGGATAAAAAACTATCATTTGCCATGCAATGTTGATTAAATACTCGATTTCATCAATGTTCTCCAATACTCAACCACGACCCTTACGTGAGAAAAGAGGATATTGCACACATTATGCACATCTTTATGATGTCATGAACCCTTCCTTTCTAGTGAAACCAAAACTTGTTCAGGCGGTGAACCCACAGATATACTTGCCAGCTGATGGGATCTTGCATGCTGCAGTTTACAAGAATACAAGGTCACTGTCATGGTACAAGGATGGTTACCTGATAAACAATAGCTCCTCTTTGTTAGATGTGTTTCGAAATGGAAATCTGAGAATCAAGTATCCAAGTCCTGCATTTAGTGGAATTTATCAAATGTTTTATGAAAATCAAGCTGGAGTGGAGGTAGCTTCACAAGACGTTATTGTCAATCGTACAGGTATGTTTGCTCTCTTTCCGTCAATGTGACGCAATCTACTTGTAACACACCTCAATACAACGCACCTTCGAGATAGCCAGGCTTGTAAGGAGCAAATCCGAGCATAGGTTCCAAATCTTTAAATCGGCATAAAAAGGTGCGTGTAAAATTCTATGAAGAAACTTAAGCTACCTATCGATAATTCTACCGTTGGACTTTTCAGAAATCTTAAATATCCTTTCAAATTAGAGCTTCTGTTATATTGTAGCTTTTTTTGGGGATGTGACGTCATAAAATTTATAAATCATAAACCAGAAGAGTAACAGACTTTTGCTTGAGACCATATTGTAGACATCCATAAACCATGGTTTTCTTGGAAATTATTTCATGTTGTATCAAACGGTTTAGAAAATACGATGCTTTTAAGTTTTTTTCAATATGTTTCTTGAATTCTCGAAAAAGAAGAAAAACACTCTTATTCTGAAAATATTGGAGGTTTCAGAAAAGAGCAAAATAGCCAAAGCTTCTTTGAAGCCATTCAGTTCAAAGAAATAGGTCATTAAATTTTACACCAACCTTTTTAAAGATTTGGAACCTATGTTGCAAATCCGTGGAGTACGTTTGATGGCCTAGAATTAAGTTGCATGCATTTTATGCATGAGCCCTTCTAAGGACGACATAAGTCGTACTTTAACAGCTGTAATTACCGTTCATCTCCAGGCCTTTAATTCATTCCATTCCATTCTATCTTACCACATCTTATTTTTTGTTTCTTTTATCTACCTTATTTCTATTGGGTGATCCAATAAATAATAAACATTTTTAAATAATCACCAAAATTTGATCCTGTCACAGGATCTTTCAATTCATTTTTTGTGTCTTTGTATCAAAGATAAAATACATTTATCACGTGATTATTATTTTATTCTTCTGGGGGAGAGACGACAAAATTATACATGAAATATGTGTTCTGAGCGATGATATGTTACAAAATTTCACATTTTTACGCAAAGAGAAAAGTTTCTTGCAATTTCTTACGAAATTTCGAATCTTGCCTGATTTAAGAGCTCCGTCAAGGTCATTGGCAACTAATTTGATGTGATTTAATCGTTGGCTGAACTTCTTTAAATTCTAGCAAATTGCGGATGGAAGATAACAGATCTGTATGGTACAATCTCCTACCATGGAAATGATTTAATATGTACGTTGCTCATTCAAGTCCCTTCTACCGAATTTATCCAGTTCAATATCACAACGTACAGTTTGCGAACTTCTCAGCGCAAGAAAGCCACTTTGTTTTTCTACTACGGATCTACGGCTTCAGGCCCCCCGGTTGCAAGATACTACTTCAACACAACAACACCTTCTCCTGTCGCTGGTATTGGAGGTCCATTTATAACGATGATATTCCGCAGAAAGGCCTCCAATATTGGTGGATTTACTCTCACATATGGACCAAGGCCATGGGGTAGGTTTCAGAGTAAAACAACAAGGACAGATTTTGTAAGACAATGTTACCACCTGAATTCAAAACGATTTGCGATCGGAGACAAAAGAAATTCTCTCAACCATAAATTCAAAACAAACAAAGCCGCAAAAGTTTCTCTGAAACCCAGGTAGCTTGCACACTTGTTGTGCATCCCAGAAATTGTTTTTAAGAGCAAACATGAGCAAGTATCGAAAGAAGAAGGATATATTTACACATCTACCTCGGGAATTTTATTTCTTTGCTTCACAATCTGAGCAGTAAATATATGAATAACACCCAAAAAGAAGAGAACTGAGTCGCCTACCAATCGGCTTTTGAACCAAAGAAATAAAATGCCCGAGGTAGATGTGAAGATATATCCTTCTTCTTTTGATCTATGCTCATATTTGCTCTTAAAAACAATTTCTGGAATGCACAACGAGCGAGCTAGCTACATGAGTTTCAGAGAAGCTATTGCAGCTTTGCTTGTTTTGAATTGCTGGTTGAGAGAATTTCCTTTGTCTGCAATCGCTAATGGCTTTGAATTCAGGTGTCAATCAAAAGCAACTCATGCTATTGTCTTACAAAATCTGTCCTTGTTCAGTTAACCACCTTTAAGTTGGTAGACCAGAAAGAACGATAGAAATAGTACAAAGATAAACCTAATATTAAGAGATGCGTGAGCATCCTTTACAACACAATCGTCGAGAGTAAAGGGCATAAGTAACAAACTGTTAAGTTCAATGTCGAATGTGGTAAGACTACTGACATTCATGGAATTTCAATGTAGCAGCTAAAACTGTATTCGTCCAATTTGAGTTCCTAAATTTTAAGATACTTTTCATACATCTTATCATCCCCCTCTGCTTTACAGACTTATAAGTGCAAATAGCAGAGTTCGGTGCTTGATTATTATCTGCTTTTTGACTTGGTGCCTCTAGCAGAAATATCATTATTTAAGCTATTTTTTTGTTAAATTCTGCCACTCCACAGACCTTAAAGAGAGATACAAGCTGTCACATCACTCTCTGAAATGGCTTAGAACCTAACCAAGAATTTGTAGATTAAGTATTCATGATTTATCATTTCCATTGTCAGCCCGTCCAAAGACCACGACCACATTAGCTCCAACAACCAAGCTTACGACCACCAAACCAAGCACAACTAGCAAAAACTTGATGAGCAACCAAAGTAGTAAAAGTTATACAATCAAAAGTAATGCTGGAAAAACAACAGATGCAAGAACAGCCACAACTGGGAAAATTTCAGTAACGGTTACTGTGCCAAAGAAGAAGCCACAGATAAAAGGTATATTTACGTCTATTTTTCAAGTTAGCTGGTCATTTTTCAAGTAGCAGGTAGAAGGTGTTGTGGCTCAGTGGTGTAATCCTCTGAAAGTGCAGCCAGAACAGTTAGGCGGACAGGGTTCAATTCCAGGTAGAGCCTCACCGCTTGAGCGTCATGACAAGGGGACGCAGACTCGATTAGTCCTATCCGCAACTTCACATTTGTTTCACTTCACCTCCATTAAATATCCTACCGGGTGTCCCAAAAATATGTATACGGATTTGGTTGTCTCCAGCGATGTGAATTCAGCTTCAATCAATGTCTAATCACTCTAAAAATGTTCCTCGATTGATAACTTGAACATAGGCACCTCGTTTGTTGGTATTGGTGCGTTGAGAGCAGACATGTTAATCTTGAAAGCTCAAATTGTCCTCTTTCTGCAAACCCTTTGGCTAAGCAAATTATAAAGGCACATAAAATAAATCGACGATAGCCTTGATAAAATTTGAACAATATTAGATATTGTGTTATTCTATTTACCAGAAGTCATCCCCCCACAGTCACCCATTGGGAAGTTTCTTAATTTTTCATTAACTTCAGTTCTCAATTTCGATGTGCTGAAGGAACTTGCTGCTTAGGCCAAAGCTCTGGTTTGCAGGTTGACGTAAAGTTGAGCTTTCAATATTGATATTTCTGTTCACAAAGCACCAATACCAACAAACGAGGTATCTTTGTTCAAGTTAACTATCTATCGAGGAACATTTTGAGAGTGATTAGCCATTGATTAAAGCTGAATTAACATCGCTCGAGTCAACCAAATCTGTATACTTTTTTGGGACAGCAGGTAGTGACAAAGATTCTCTTTCTTATTTTTAAATCCTTGTCTCAGAAAATTCTCATATTTTGTCTTTCAGGAGGTTCAAGTATTGGTGCAATAATCGGAGGAAGTATTGGTGTTTTGATTTTGGCTCTGTTTTTGCTAATTATTTATAGGTAAGACTAGTTTTGTTACTGAGTATCTTTAACAGAGCTGCTTTGTCTTATTCGATATCACATGAGACATTATTTGGAAATTAGGCACAGAGTTATATCTCTGCATAACTCAGGCAATAACACGGAAACTTGAATAACAATGTTTTTTGACGAATAACATGAATAAAATTAATAACAATGTGTTTTGCATGTTGTGTGTCATCAAGCATACGTACAGGAATAATTCTTCAAAAGTACAATAATGTGCAAGACTCAAGAGAACTAATTTGATTTTACTTGATTTTATGAAAAAGGAATGCAAGAATAAGTGTTTAAAAGCTGATGCTACTCTTCATGACAGGGTTAAAACTGTGGTCAAAGGATCTGTGGAACATTGGTCAATTTGAGAGAGAACTGCAAAACTAATTACTTTGTATTGGTAAAAATGTTAGATGATTTACAGCTATGTTCAATGCAATAAAGATCACCTTTCCTCATATAACCTTAAATTAAGATTCTATTTTCTTCCATCTTGTAGGAAGAAATTTTCTGAAAAATTTGGTCTCGCATTACGAGATCAAAGATCATCAGAGAGCATAACAGGTAAACTTTAGACTGACTACATATTCGCAGTTATCGCTATTGATAGACTGGTGGACGCTCAAACAGCGACTCATGGACTTTCACGTTGAAAATTAGGACAAAATTATTTCTCTCGATTCATGTTCGGATATGGAAGCAATAGCAGCACTGTATGAAAAGCTGAATGCTCCAGGCAATGGCGGATGGGCCTAATTTGTCTCCTCAAGCCTCAGATGATAAAACGCCTCAACATTCAAGTTTTCAGCTATGTTAGCCACGAGCAAAAGCCACAAGTATCCAGATGAATGTTTCCTTAATCAAAGAACCATTTTTTCAAGTTCGTACCAGATTTTATGTCTCAAAGTTTTCTGGGTATATTCTGCTTAAAGCTTTTCACACCCGCGTCCCAAAGGTAATCCTGTAAGTAGTGTAGTGTAGCTCGTAATGTATATTGTAACTTTTTATTGGTATTTTATTAAAAAAGGTTCGAAAATATACTTAAGAACCGGAAATCACAAAATAAAGTTGTTCCAAATTTGCACGTGAAGTAAGAATAGGGTCGCATAGGAAATTTTGTGGAGCATTCATTTTCCCGAAAGTTCATAAAGTTTTCTATTCTTCCTTAGATAGTCAAAGACCAACTTACCCTGATGTTGTTCCGAAGATGCGTCCATCTTTCCCAACCATGAACCACAGCCATGCAGGACCAGGGCTGTCACTAGCTGATGAAAATCCATGCTATGAACCTACGTGTGACATTACATCAGGTATATCATAAAATGGTTGATTTGGTTTCATAAGTTTCTTTCAAAGAAAGCATGAAATATCTAGGATTTATCAGTGACACATTTTCCATTAATTTTGCCAAACATTTCTCTGCAAGAATGTTTACAAAAACGCAAGATCTACTAAAGTTCCTAGGCTTGTTGAGAAGCTTTTCCCAAAAAAGGATTAGCTTGAAAAAGGCTTCCCAAAAATGATGGCAAGTCCGGAAAAAAAAGTTCCCACTTTCGACAGATCACGATAAATCATACACAGGACCAATCAAAGACATTTTTTTATTTAATCTTTTTCCAGAATCCAATATCATTCTTGATTATTTTGTGTCGATCTTTCGGATGCCTACTTATTGATATATTTACAATTTCTAGAAATTTGTTTGCCTGCGGACTGCCCAAAAAGATCGAACGACAGTGATCAAATTTTCTAAAAACTGAACTTGGCAGAATATAGGAATTGCTCTTGCTCCTCTAAATGACTAGGGAATTGGAATAGATTATGTCGGACGAGTGGTAGTTTGCACAACATCAGGATAGTTTCTATCAATACGAAGAATTTCAGTTTTTTGCCATCTCTTTGAAATGATACCTGCTAGCTTACTGTAGTAAAGAGTGACACAAACTTCTAGGGAGCGATAGTTTACAAAGCTGGTTGAAACAAAGAAGTCACTGTAATTCTGAAAATGGTTAAGATATCAAAAATACCTCAGACAGAACACAGAATGATAGCAAAATAGAAGTAAAATTATTTGAAAAAGGAAAGACTACGATACCAGCGTCGATTGTCGGATCCGAAGATGCTTGCGGTGACGAATAAATTGATAAGTTTAAAGGCAGAAACACCGCAATACAACAAAAATAACAGCAAATGGTTGAATAAATGTTATGCCAATATCTCGTCCTGCCATGCAGGACTTCTTCAGGGTTATAATGAGTTACAGCCCTGAAGAAGTCCTGCATGGTAGGACGAAATATTGGCATAAAATTTATTCAACCATTTGCTGTTGTTTTTGTTGTATTGCGGTGTTTCTGCCTTTTAACAAAGTAAAAGTAGCTGCATGAAGTTTCCCTCGGTCCATTACCAGCCCCGGACCTTAGCTTCTTATAAAAAAGTGATCGTGTTCCCAATGGGGACATTGGGAGAAAATGGGTTTGTTAAATCTAAGTAACAGGTTATACTTACCTTTTAGCGGCAGCACATATCTACGAGGAAATTGGCGAGAATACAGGAAAGACTGAAACTACCGGCAGAAATATCCCACCTCCAACGCAACCCCCTCCAAAGCCGAATATAGCTGCTCCACAACCGCCCGAGCCTTATTATCATGAGCTAAAAGCGGAACGAATGTGTCACCTTGCTGGACAAGGCCTCAAACCAGCTTATGAATCCACTAAAAGACTCACAGGCAGAACCGAACCCACTCTACCTCCAAAACATAAAAAGAATCCGGTACCTTATGATTCGATCCCCTTAACTAAAATGAGGGGCACGCTACGACCGGCTGGGGATGATACTACTCGTTTAGGTGGACACAGCGAACCCCTCTCCTCACAAAGTCCTGGCTATCAAAGTGGGAACCAGAAAGAAACAAGGCAAGCTGGTAACAGGTATGAGGATGCTCCCAAACCAGCACCCTCTCCTACAATGAAAAGACCTGATGCAAGGAACATACTGTATGCTGAGCCGTTTGGTAGCATTTAAGGGAAATAACAAACAGGATGCACCCAAACCAGTACCCTCTCCTACAATGAAAAGACCTGATGCAGGGAACATAATTCATGCTGAGCCGTTTGGTAGTTTTTAAAGGAAATAACAAACACCAGCACCCTCTCCTACAATGAAAGGACATGATGCAGGGAACATAATTTATGCTCAACCGTTTGGTAGCATTTAAAAGAAATAACAAACGGAAAGATTATTACTATTGAAGCAAGATCACTAAGATAGTAATAATATAATTTATTTACAGTTGGCTAGAAAAATAGCTAATGCTAATAAAGGCTACAATGTCTGAAATATCTGACTCTATCACAACGCAATAAATATCAATGCATAACTCGTGGTATTCTTTAAGCCCAAAGAAAATATCATCCTTGAAGTTTTTCAGGATGTCTTTTGGAGCCAAGATGATCCTCTTGCAGTTTCTTTCATTAAATGAAAAGCCATAAAAACAAGATAACGAAGAAGACGATGTTGGAGAATTTTCATCAAAATTGGAATTGAAGATTTGTGATAAATTAAAGGACTGAATATATTTAGAATTATTGAAGAATTTGTATAAAATGTAATAATTCTAGGGTTTTGATAAGAATTCTAGAAATGAGAATTAGAGGAGTTAGTACATGGTAAATTGTTGAATATTTTCTAGTTTGTCTCGCATCTTTGTGTGTGCATGCTTTGGCTAGCCAACCACCTTACAATTATAACTATTATTTTTTTCATTACAAACAACTTCAAACAGAAATCATATAAAATGCTGCCTTGCTATGATAAATTGGCAGAAACAAGCAAGAGATTCAAGTCAATTTTCTGAGAAGCAATGAAAAATAGAGGATTTATGATAACTCGCGAATGAAAATTTCAAATATGTTCAGATAGCAAATACCTTCCTGGCCATAATGTGTCCATGAAAGTACAGCAACTTGGAGTGTGCAGACTCGACTATCCTAAAGTGTAGAGGATAGTCGAGTCTGCACGCAGGCTATTAAACTACTGCAAGTATGTGCAAAAATAGAATGTAATAATAATCCAAACGAATTATCTACAGTACAAACAAAGTATAGTTTTCGTTTTGAATGCTTAAAGACAAATTACCATGGTCAATATGTCAGCGAAAAAAGACATACCACAGCAAAACACCGAGGGTGAAATGTAGCTAGTATTCTATTGACTGGCTATAGTAAACATTAAATGGCCCGCCCCCACCTGTAGGTGGGTTTATAAGGCTTCACGAATTTGGCCTAAATTTCATCACTTTGTTGCATTTTGCATGTGTTGTGTTGGTTGGCCTAGCCTAAATGTCGAGGCGTTCTAAAATTTCATCACCTGTACCACTCCTAGCCAACAAGGGCAGATTTTGTAATACAATAGCACGAGTTGCTTTTGTTGACACCTCAATTCAAAGCGATTAGCGATCACAGACAAAGGAAATTCTATCAACCAGTAAATCAAAACAAACAAAACCGCAAAATTTTCTCTGAAACCCAGGTAGCTAGCTCGCTCGCTGTGCATTCCAGAAATTATTTTTAAGGGCAAACATGAGCATAGATCGAGAGAAGAAGGATATATCTACATATCTGCCGCGGGCATTTTATTTCTTTGGTCCAGAAGCTGAGCAGTAAATGTTTTGATAAAACCCAAAAAAATAAGAGAATTGAATCGCCTCCTAAACGGCTTTTGAACCAAACAAATAAAATGCCCGCGACAGATGTGTAGATGCATCCTTCTTCTTTCGATCTACGCTCATGTTTGC
>REGL01001471.1:17492-44022 GCA_004194395.1 Aurelia aurita complex sp. Pacific
ATCTACACATCTGCCGCGGGCATTTTATTTGTTTGGTTCACAAGCCGTTTAGGAGGCGATTCAATTCTCTTATTTTTTTGGGTGTTATCAAAACATTTACTGCTCAGCTTCTGGACCAAAGAAATAAAATGCCCGCGGCAGATGTGTAGATATATCATTCTTCTTTCGATCTATGCCCATGTTTGCCCTTAAAAATAATTTCTGGAATGCACAACGAGCGTGCTAGCTACCTGGGTTTCCGAGAAAGTTTTGCGGCTTTGTTTGTTTTGAATTACTGGTTGAGAGAATTTCCTTTGTCTGTGATCGCTAATCGCTTTGAATTGAGGTGTCAACAAAAGCAACTCATGCTATTGTATTACAAAATCTGCCCTTGTTGATCAGTGATGATTCTTCGGAAATGCAAAGGAGCATGCGAATAATTGTTTTCAATCAATCAATCAATCAATCAATCAATCAATCGCATGCTCCTTCGCATTTCCAAAGAATCGCTGACGAAAAAGGAAATAGACTTAGAGCAAGTCTACAATACTTCGGTCTAATCCTTTATAAGAAAATGTTCTGATTTCATGTATGGAACGCCGTGCACAAAAATGGCACACAAACCTACCGGGTGTTCCAAAATGATGTATTATTGTTTGATTGCTTACATGTCCATAATCAATGAACCGATTTTCAAACACTTTGTTTTATTCGATTGCCTAAAGGCTAAATTGTATTTTAAGATGATGGTTGTGGTTTTACCGGTTTTGCAAATCGGTTCATCGGTTATGGACATGTAAGCAATCAAACGATAATACATCATCTTGGTACACCCGACAGTTTATGCATATAAACTGGGTTTATGTGCACATAAACTAGTTTAAGTTATGTTTGTGCAAAGGGCGTTCCATATACATGTCACGAGCCTTCCCATTTTTTCAGGTTGACTTGCTTTTCGAAAATGGATTGTCTCAACCAGATGAGCTGGCCTGTACAACAAAGCCTCCTCGAAAAAGCCTCCGGGGCTTACTGTAATTGTAAACATTAATTTTTGGATGGAGACTTATCAAAGATGTAGGTAGTTGTTTGATGGAATACTGAGAAAACAAATTCAGTTAATACTGAATTCAGAGAATACAAGTCTTTAATTACACACAAACACGAGTTCATTCTTTTGTATCACATCTACAATGTTGACTGGAAAAGGAGTCCCTCGTGCCTTTGATTTTGAGCCATAATTCACAGGAAATGATACATCAGAAATGCAACATTGAAATGTAACGACAATAAATATGGTACCAAGACAAATCATGTATAAATTTGTGTAAAGTTCTCCTTTTAGTGGAATTCAAATACACCCTATGGGGGGGGGCTTATTCGAGGGGGCCTATTTGTCAGAATTAGTTTCGAAGTGGGAGCTTATTCGGGGGTAGGGCTTATTTGACTGTGGGAGCTTAATCGAGGATTGTAGCAGCTGAGTGAATACCGGGTTGACCTCTTGTGCAAACATGCATCTGACCGTTAGAGCTATTCAACCATCACATGGACTCACTGCCTCGTTTATGGTTTTACCTGACACAGCCGAGCTGTAAGGGGGTCAAACTCCTATGTTATCGCAATCTACAGGCGAGCCAGAGCCGAGCTGCAAAAGTGTCAATTTGCCCACGTACTTGCGCCCTTATTTGGCAATGTTCCAAGCAGCAACCACTGCATAATTCTAGCATAAGGGTCCCGATTAGTTTGCAAGATTTTGCAAAGATTTGGTTTTGCAAATTAATACTTAATGGTGGTGTGGCCAAGTGATTAACGCACGGTATTTCGATTCTTATGGGGTCTACCGACGTGTGTTCGAGCCCGTTGTTGGAACTACAAACCACAAGCAACAGCCCACATCAGCTGTATGCCTTCGAAAAATAAATGTTGCTTGCTTGATCTGAAGCTACCTTGGTTTCATGGTCTTTTGGAGCGTTGCCTTTTAACAGCCTTTTTAACAACCATTTTCCAACACACCGTAAACCTCTATTTAGCCCCCTATCTATTGAGCCCCTTCTCTGATAAGCCCCCGTTCTAAGCCAACATCTTAAATAAGCCCCCTATCTATACACCTCCTCCCACTTTTATCAAATGACAGCTGTTACCAAAGATTTTTCATTCATTTCGCAAAACAAGTTTCATGTGAATTTCGATATGGTTTGGAACAAAAAGTGTGTCGAGTCGAATTTGTGTATTTGACTCGTAAAATTGCATGGTGACTCCAGAAAATATTCAATAAAAGAACTAAAAAGCTATCATTTATATCCTTGTATTGTCATGTGACTTCGTGAATAAGCCCCCTTCTCTGCCTCTCTTTTAAGCCCCCCCCCCTCTCTGGAGTCTCCAAAAGTAAATAAGCCCCTAGGGGCTAAATAGAACATTTAAAGTAAATACGGAAAAGAAATTAATTTACCTGTTGCCTTGGACCAAGTATTTTCGAGTAAATAGTACTTATCACCAAGAAACCAACAGGGTAACCAACACCAACCAATGCTGCAGACGTTAAGAACTGTGGAAAGTAGAGCTTTGGCGTAGTCTGACACCATTTATATTTCATTGGACACCCTGGAGTTATTTCAGTCACTGTATGATTTCCTTTTGAGATTATTTCTACGAGAAAATTGAAAACAATTAATACTAATACAAACTATTGAATCCTAGAGCTACAGATTTGACACCACCCAAGAATAAAATTCAAATAATGGGCAAATACCGGGTGTCCCAAAAAAACGCAACGGATTAAAAAAATTCTGACGGAATCTGTTTCAAATTGATAATCAAATGATTATTTTTATCTAAATCTGCAATGATTAGATTAAATATTGATATGTTTTTCAGAATTTTTGGTGACTTGATTGAAGAGTCAAAAATAAAAAAACTTCAAATTTGCTGTCAGGGCAAAAGCAGAGCTCTCGGCATTAGTACAAAGTATACTGTAAAGTAAAAAGCATGGCAATATCTGAAACTTTACATGATTACAAGCACACAACTTCATTAAGAAACTGCAACAAAGGGATCTCTTACAGATTCATGAGTTATCCATTCTTGAGGGAGCTTTCAGTGTTCATTGATAATTGAAAGTATATATCTAATAATGGCCTAGTAATTTATAAAAAGCAAGCAAGCATCATTTACACTTAAGAAGCATGACAGTGTTTTGACGGAAATCTTTATGAAAGCGTCTGTTCAAAGTTCAATTAAATCATGTGTTTGCGTGTTTGTCAGTAATTCTTTGCAATTACAGGGATTGCCATGTTTTACAATTTGACATTATGATTCATCACTGTTAATGCAGCAGCCCAGGTTTTGACCTGGGGGCAATTTTGAAGTTTGCTGATTTTTAACTCTACAACCAAGTCACCAAAAATACTGAAAAATATATCAAAATTTAATTTAATTATTGTAGATTTGAAGAAAAATAATTGTTGGATAATGAGAATGGAACAGTTTGTAGTAGAATTTTTTCAAATCTGTTGCGTTTTTTTTGGGACACCCGGTATGTCTCTGTTACAGAGGAGCGAGATTGTGGAATAGCCTTTCAGCAGAGACCAATCAGGCATCTCCCTTAAAGGGAATGTAAGCATATAAATAAGGTGCTTTGCAAAATTCCGATGCAGCGATCATAGTCTGCACATCGAGGTCGGCCGGAGAGATAATTTGCCAGTCGAGGACAGAACGTGCCATTGTAATAAAACCAGCGTTGAAGATGAACAACATTTCATGACTACCTGCCCAAAATACCACAGTTTACGAAATAAACTTTATGAGAAAATTGACAATTCTGTCATAAACTTCAAGCTTCTCACACCCGAACAAAAAGTTATTTACATGATGTCATGTGAGAATCTGCAGATAATTAAATGGGTAGCATGTTTCCTAAAAAAGTCTATTGAATTACCTTCAGATGATAATGCCAATTGCACATAAGTACTACCCCTTTCCCATTCCTACGCCAATGACTGAAGAGAGTTAGCACCATGCACAGTCGAAATTAGATTTATTCACTTTATATTTATATTTAATTTATTGCTGTATTTCTGTTACTACATATTTGGATTAGTTCTTTCGTTGCTGTTGCTGTTATAATTAGCTTCTTTTATTTTATGTTAAAGTATAACGACGCTCCTGTATATGTGTAGCAAGTTATTATCATGAAAATTGAAAATTGAAATTATAAAAGTGGCTCAAGCAACTTGCGGTCAAACTCTAGCCTATCAGATATCAGGATTTCCTGTTGACGTAGATCAGTCACCCAAATAAGGTGCGGCACGTGCGATAGCCTATTGTCTCTGCACGGCTATTTTCATCAAGGGCTTATATATGCTTAGATTCCCTTTAAATGGCTTTAAAAAGTAATTTAGGTTTTACTGTCTCTTTTAACAGTAAACATTCAGCATTCTAAATACCTTAAAAATATTATGGTTTGCTTTTAAATATAGTAGTGCGACTCATTTCATAAGTAGAGTATATTGTAATTAATGGTTTGCGTGGAAAGCCCCTTGTAAACAGCTTCGGTTGAAGGGAAACCCTCTTTAAATCAATTAAAAATGAGACAGAATATCATAAAGATTTCTTCCATTAACTGATTTCAAAATATTCTATTATAACATATCCAATGGTCTTGTAAATTTTCAAAGGAGTTTATCTATCATAATATTTTCTGAAGCAAATTTTGTCGCACAGAAAACTCGAGCACCGTTGCACTGATCCTCGCGAAACTTTCCAAATATCTTCGTCTTCCCTGTACCTGATCCAATAAAGATTCTATTTTCTCAATTTCGCCCCCAAAGCTGAAAAAGGGGCAAATTCGGTGAAATCAAAGGATCCACGGAATCTCCTTCCTATTCTTTTACGTACAAGAAATGTACAAACAAACAATACACTAAAACAATACATAAAAACAATAAAACAACACAAGACGAAGCCTAACCTAACGGAAACTGTATACGATGCTCAGCCAATCACCCCAGAAAGGACTAGGAGAATGAGTTGTAGATAGTTCGACAGTAGAGGGACGACAATTATTCCAAGTAAAAAGGAAATGTACGATAAAATCTTACTTGAAATCTGCAGTACAGGGTATTTGTCTCCCCATGGTAGATACACAATAAAGCCAACTAATGTAACGACTAACCCAAATGAAAGCACTGCTCTTTCTCCAAACCTGAATAAAAATAACAAAAATTACGACAATCTTACTTTATCCCAAACAAAACGAGAACAAAGAACAAAAGACCACGGAGGATAAACTTTTGCGAACAACTTCGGCGAATAAAAACTTGTGGCATTGAGGGAAAGAATATGCTATATTTGTAAGATTTCTCAACCGACATTGGCAACTTTGGAAAAAATGTATGGGAAATTCAAATCAAGCAGAACAATTTTTCTACAAGCAGTACTAAAAGTTTTTTAAAAGATTACGATTCGCAGCTCTTCATCAGAGCTAAAAATACAATAGACGATTATGGTAAAGATGGCGCTGGGGAACTTTTCGCAAAGTGGCATTGCATTCTAATGTCCTGTTAATCTGTTTATATCATAAAGGATTTTCACGTTCTAACGTCTGTTAGCGTTGACCAATGAAAAATCACGCTGTCTGACTCCCTGTGGCCAACTCGTATAACAGTTGATCTCGTATTATATCAACAGCGGAATTTTAAATCACAAAGTTATTCATACGTCATCTTGACCTTGAGAGGAATGACTCTGTGTACCAGGTCACCGTACAGTTCTGGGACACTCTCTGTACTGGGTCACAAGACACCAATTTCTCTACAGTACTGGGAATAAACACACTTCCTAAAAGGTAGGCGCCCTTCGTTGCCCTTGCCCTTCCCCTGACTCTCAACACAATTAGGCATATGTAACAAAAGTGCTTGCCTTTTCGTGGCAGGTTTAACAAACTGGAAACAGAAGACTGCAATCACACCAGCAACAGCTAGAAGTATTCCACCATAGAGAACAGCTTTGGTATCAGTCCATGCAAATTCATCCATCACCAATGGTGTTATTATTCTACAATAAAAATTAAAACAATCGTCTCGCGAAACATCATCAAACTTTGGTTAAATATATTAAATATACACCGGGTGTCCCAAAAAAGTAATCCTCTTTAAAAAATTACCAAAAATTGATTATGAAACCTTTGATAAAATTTTCTTTTCCAGTTCTTTTTTATCAAAGACCCAAAAATATGCATAATGATAAGATGTTTGCTTTCGATACAGCAAGGTAGCAAAATCACACGTTGAGAAACCTGATTTTGAGCTATAGTTTTTAAGGAATATACTCAAGTCAAAATTTTCGGAATTTTTTATGGTGATTGAAGTCTCCAATGATAGTGCGCATTTCTTTCTGTCATTCATCAGGAAACCAGAAGCTCTACATCCACAAAGAAATTGATCTGGCAAGCATCAGTGTTTCTCTGCAGTATGATTCAAAGCCAGGTAGCCCCAAACAGAGCTAGATTTGATAATTTTAAAACCAATTAAAAGATCAGCTACATCTTGGAAAATAAATTTGGTCTTTGATCTACTTGACAAAAAAAGAAAATTGAAGATCAACCTCGTAATCAAATTTTAGTGATTTTTTCAACAGGAATACTTTTGTTTGGGACAACCGGTAATATATAGAATCTTATTCAAATTAGGTGTCCCCAAAATTCGATTATCAAACCTAGCACAACATTTTCTTTTTGATCTAATTTGCCAATGATCCAGATGTGTTTGAAGACGATAAAATGTTAGTTTTCGTCACATATCCCTATTGTACCTGGGCTCTTAGACCACTGCGGGGGGGGGGCAAAAATGCCCTCATCTATTAGGAGTCTAACGACAGACTTTAATGCTAATCGGTCACATAGGANAAACAGAGCTAGATTTGATAATTTTAAAACCAATTAAAAGATCAGCTACATCTTGGAAAATAAATTTGGTCTTTGATCTACTTGACAAAAAAAGAAAATTGAAGATCAACCTCGTAATCAAATTGTTTGGGACAACCGGTAATATATAGAATCTTATTCAAATTAGGTGTCCCCAAAATTCGATTATCAAACCTAGCACAACATTTTCTTTTTGATCTAATTTGCCAATGATCCAGATGTGTTTGAAGACGATAAAATGTTAGTTTTCGTCACATATCCCTATTGTACCTGGGCTCTTAGACCACTGCCGGGGGGGGGGGCAAAAAATGCCCTCATCTATTAGGAGTCTTACTACAGACTTTAATGCTAATCGGTCACGTAGTTTGCCGCCAAGCGACCAGACAATATGACGATGTCACATATTTGCTTCAGTATTGAGAAAGAACAAGTGCTAATTATTTCAGATTTCTCAAAAATATAGAACTTGCATTTACGTTTCGCTTTCGCTTCATCAGTTCTGATGAAGCGAAAGCGAAACGTAAATGCAAGTTCTATATTTCTGAGAAATCTTTATTAATTTTTATATAGTTATCGAGGAGGCTCATGATTTATCATTGCTAATTATTTCAAATATAATAGGTCAAAACCTCAATAAACTACTTAAAAATGAAGAAAATATGTTTATTTATCGATTTACATCAAAAGACTTCCTGTATCTTGCTGTACTGGTGATTCGTGAAAAACTGTTACCAAATTATGAACGTTTGCAATTGGGCACTGGCAAAGATGATGGAATGCAATGTAAGCCAAAGAATATCATATTCTTACAAAACTGTTTTCCTGGGGATGCTATTTTAAAGAACTGTTACGAAATTATCAACAATTCTATTTCATCACCAGCTAACACGTGATCGGTAGAAGTGTTTTAAGCCAAAGTAGAGGGCGTGGTCTAAGAAAAGATTGCTGGGGCCCCGCCCCAGACCCGGTGTTTCGCCCTCCCAATAATAATCCTGGCGACGCCACTGTTTGTTGGCAGAAATAATTAGATCGTAATGTGTAACGTCACCGTCGGGCAAGGTTATTACACTTCAAATGATAAAGCTGCAGTTAGCTGCAGTTATATAACCCTACAAAAAACCCTATACGTAAAATGTTGAATCAAAAATACTTACGTTTCGTTGAGAGCAAAAACAGTCAAGAGAACGAAATACACAATAGTTGAGACTGCAATAGCACGGTAATCAGGCTTTGGAAGTTCGTCTAAAAGAAAATACCGCATTAGTCAAAACAATTCCGCTTGAAAATCCACTGCTCCCTGAAGAGCACAACGATAATATTGGTAAATACCGGGTGTCCCAAAAGAGTACCCCGGGTGTCCCAAAAGAGTGAGGGAACAAAACGATAAAATTTCGGGACTCTTCGAGTCCATAGCCACAATTGTCGATCTTCAAATTAAATGCATACACCTTGCACTTTAAAAATGCAAAAAAAATCGGCTCGCCCTGTATGAGATCATTGCAAAAAACCAACTGCCCCGCCACCCTTTCCTTAAAAAGGGGCTCCCGTATTCATGAACAACAGATGTTGTAAAGTACCACCGATTAATTAGCCAAAGACCATAAAAAAATCAGTTCTTGCCCTCACGAGTCTTTGTCAACGAAAAAATCGACTTTGAAGATGAAGAGGAATGGCTGATGAATCGTTCTTGCAAACGACTGACCAGGACATTTTGCGTCATTTTCATACACATCCTTCTAAGCATTTCTCAACTTGCACGATTCACAATTTTGTCCTCAAAATGAGCCATTTTATATTTCAATCAAGCTTCATCTCGAGCTTATAAAAAGTTACTGCCCCGTTCATATTGCTTTGTAAGAAGTGTTGACCCAGTTCTGTACAAGCTCAAAAAAAGTAGTTGCCGGTTACGTTTTGCATCAGCCATGTTATAAAATAGACTATGCACTGTCCCTGAGTTTTCCTTCGTTGTCATCTTCAATCCATTCTAACTTTTGTGTCTGACAGCACATAAACTCCTCAAGCAGAATTTTGGCCACTATAAAATACATCTACTTACCCATATTTACATTGATGTTCTTCTGACCAGCATAAATATCGACTTTTATTTCTTTAAACCAAACAACGATTGCCACAAAATTAACGATTGCCATGAGAAACCCCAAGAAACCAGGAGCAGTGTAAACATCAAGGGTCAATTTCAAGGGTGCATAATATAAACCTTTATTGCCCAGTGGAACAACTGCTGCTTGCAATGCTACAAAGAACGAGAAAAATTTTAATTCTCAAACGGCATAGGTAAGTACTGAGCGACCTACCGGGTGTGAGTCAGAAAAAACGTGGGATGTTTGGCGGACTGTGACATCGCGTTCAGCCCCCAAATTGTAGTGAATAAATTTTTTTCTTGCAGCCAGAGGTCTAACTTAGATCATAAGCCTTTCCCCATCGAAATCGGTCACTTGATGTATTAATCAGGAAATTTTTCTTCGCAAGACGTTGTATGGGAGTCTTGCAAACTGATGAAATCTTTAACAAAGCCCCTTCAGCATTTTACCCTTTTTGCCAATATTTGCGAATCACTTTGATATGGTTAGAATCCCCACACTCTTGTGCATCGTATGATGCATATCTTAACTATATTCCATTAATAGTTTGGCTTTTAGGGAGCGAAAACCAAATCTTGTGTTATGAACGTTTATCGTAACCTTAAAGGGTATGTGTCCCATTCATAATTGGCTAAAGACTGTATAAGAGGATTAAAGATTTGTACGGCAGGATTTACAGAAGAGACTTGGAAAGAGATCGTTTCGAATTTAACTAGATTTTTATCATGCAAAAAATTCAAAGAGTCTGGACTCTAGCTATTCCCCTTTGTTTAAGCTTTGTTCTCTAAACCAATCACCTACACGACAGAGCTCCTTTAATCCAATACCAGATATCAAAGATACCAACAATTATTTGAAAAGATACCTGGTCCAAATGCAAATCCAAGGGCCTGTACAATTGCTAAATTAGCGAATGCATTTGTTCTTTCGGCAAGTGTTGTTGATTGAGATACCACAGTACGACAAACAACCACATTTCCTGTCAAGATAAAGATTGATGATAGGCAGGGCAGCAATAAATGGTAGATTGAGATACTACAGTGCCATACACAGTAACATTTCATGTTTCATGTCAAGATAAAGATTAAACACGAACAAGTATTCAAAAATTAATCGTAAAACTAATAAATTCAAAAATTAATCACTTAGAAAATTGATTAAAAAAATCTTCTTGTTGCGTGTAGTGCAATTGTACAATGATAAACAAGTAAATAAAGTAAAATATAAGCACTTTGATGCGAATTGAAATAAGCACGACGTTTCGAGCATAGCCCATCATCAACCCAACGAGCTATGATAACGGGTTATGCTCGAAACGTCGTGGTTATTTCAATTCGCATCAAAGTGCTTACATTTTACTTTATTTACTTGTTTATCATTAGAAAATTGATTGGTTAATTATTAATATCGCCAGTCCTTGTAGCAGGTATGGACTTGCTCCGAGTCATACTTTCGATCGACAATCAAATGGGAGGGGGAGAGAAGGAAAGAGAAGGGAAAGGGGTAGGAGAAATAAACGATAGATAAGGTTTCCAAGCCAATGGTGAATTTATAAGTTCAAAGATCAATATTGGCAATAAGCAGCGCCGCACTAAGATCTCGGGGCTCTGATTCACTTGGGGCACCATTCACTGTAACAGTAATACGATCTGTAGCAGCAATAAATCCGCAATAACTCACTGCAACAATAATAAATCTAGTCCTAAATTAGGTGCATTTTAGCTATTTTTCTTTAATGTAGCCTACGTTGAATAAATTAATGATGATGATGATGATGATGATGATGATGATGATGATGAGGATGAGGATGATGATGATGATGATGATGATGATGATGATGATGATGATGATGATGATGATGATGATGATGATGATGATGATGATGATGATGATGATGATGATGATGATGATGATGATGACGATGATGGTGATTATGATGATGATGATTATGATGATGATGATGATGATGATGATGATGATGATGATGATGATGATGATGATGATGATGATGATGATGATGATGATGATGATGATGATGATGGTGGTGATGATGATGATGATGATGGTAATGGTGGTGATGATGATGATGATGATGATGACGATGATGATCAAAATATATTACCTGCACTCAATCCAAGAAACATTCTTGCAGCTAAAATCATATCAGGGCCATTAGTACCAAATGCTTCACCGTAACCATACAACAAACTTCCCATTGCAAGCAGGAACATAGAGAAAAGAAGTGGCTGGACAGCAGGAAATCGATGACACCATAAACCAAGGGCAAAAGATCCAACCATTTGGCATAAACTGAACCCAGCATTGGTCCACCCAAGGAATGTTGCTGAGACTTTGGGATTAACCTAAAAATAACATACTTTGTGAACAAGAGTGAGTTTTGACCTGAGTCCCTGAGAAGAAAAAGCAATTTACGATTTTTAGTAGAGCTCACATCCTGCGTGCACATTCTATCAAATCATGGGTAGTTAGACACCGCAGTTGTGCTTGATTCCCACAGCTTTGTTCTTTTGCAGAGGAAAACGTTTATTTACTACTATGGAGGAGCTTGCGTTTACCTTGTATAAAGCGTCAGCCAAAAGCAAAAAATCTAACTAAAAAACCCCATGGTTAACAATGGCAGGTATAGCCTTGAAAGGTCAATGCAATCGTCTTTCTAAATGCTATAGTGACCGGTCAAGAAGTGCTATTCAAAGAAAGTATTGAAAAAGGATTCATTCTCATTTTCAAAAATGTTAAACAAACATTTCTGTTGGGTGCTTCTAGATTTTTGATAATATATGAAGGGGCGTCTTTGGAGATTCATAAAGAATCTTTGATCCTTGATCTCTGATCTTGAACTGATTGCCATATTTCATCAAGGTTACTGTAACAACCCTTCAGATGAGAAATTATCGATTTTTCGTTTTCGTCATAATTTGGTGGCATAAGTTTTTGAATACCGTTTAAACCAACTCACTTCGAGAAATAGCTGCAATTACTTGGAAAGTTGAGCATCTTAAAGGCAGCAATCCTGTCTCACGCAAATTGCAGAAATATACGTATTCATTTGACTGATGGCCGTTGAAAACAAAGTTTCTTAATCATCACCTGAACAGTAACAGTTACCTTAATACCTGCTGGTCAGGTCCTATAACAACATTTTGATCACTTACAAATTACAGAATTCAGATTCAAAAATTGAGCTCAGCCTTCAAAAAGCAAACTTAACTGATGAGATGTACCAAAACTCACCTTCTGCAAGTATGGCCACAGTGAAGACATAACAATTGCAAATTCTAAAAATCAGAAACAGCTGAAGATAAAAAATTTGGGATGTATGGGCCCCTTTTCAACAAATTTTTGCCAGGCCCTTAATTTTTGCCACGCTGCCACTGAGTCAAAACCCTCCCAGTGGCGGATTTAGGGGGGCAGCTTCACAATGAAAACTCAGCTTGGCACACCTCTTTTGGTGAGAAAAGCTCCCCTCATCCTGACTCTAATGCACAATTTTTTAACTATTTTGATTTAAATATGGGGGAAACACATAAATCAAGGCGTTATTTGGGGTTATTTCCTGCTTTAGTAGTAAATCAAAGAATTTTCTTTGAAAAGGATCCAATAAAATTTTGAATGCCTTCGGCGCGCTTACTTTTTCCCTCATGTTTTGCCCCCCCCCCTTGCAAGTTGCCCCCCTTTCAACTTCGGGCTGGATCCACCCCTGAACCCTCCATACAAAAAATTTATAAAAATTTCACTTAAGCCCAGTTCTCTTGTTAAGCTTTAAGAACAGCTAAAGAGTTCATTGAAACCTAAACAATTCAAGTCTCAGTGGCAAACAACTCAAAATGAAAAAAGAGTAGTGTGCATGAGAAAGAAAGTATAACTTACCTACTGAACTGAAGAACATTGTGATATAAAGAACTTTCATTGTTCGCCATCTTGCTTTATAACTTTGTGCAGTTTCAATTTTTAGCCCACTGTCTTGAATGTTGCTGGCAACACTTTGATAGTCTTTACCACTAAAAAGTTGTATGTAAAACCATGATGTAAAATAATTGTTGGAACTCAGGGGGTGGGGTTTCACTAGTATCTTGGCATGTGACAAAAACTTTGGCAGAAATGTTCCTTTGTACAATTGCAATTTCTATGGTCAACGTTTAGATTCACAAGAATTTTTTGTTTTTACTAGTGACTGACTATTTTGTCACAAAATTCTCAAAAATCACTAAATAAAGAATGTGTCCAGTTACCCATGCTTTAGTGTGTTTTTCTAGCAAATAAGTTACATGTGAAGTACGAGTAGATGATTATCTTTCGAATAAAACAAAGTTTGTAAAAATCGGACAATCACAAGCAAAGTTATGGAAGTTTAAAGTTAAGCTAAAATAATAAATGTTGAAGGAAGTGTTATTCATAAACAACAACATGTCATTTCCCCAAAGTCCAAACATTGATTGTGAGGGAACCAGTGGTCAGAGTTTGAAAATTTTGCTTTTTACTGACCCTTCTGCCCTGCCATCCCCTTGTTGTATATCAAATTTTACAAATTTTTGAAACTTTGTTTTTCCTATATATTCCATAATTTCTCTTGCTGTTTATCATCATCATAGCATATAAGCACTACCTTAGTATACAGGCATGGCAGCTAAACTAATCAGAATGAAACAAAAAATACAAAGTGCAATAACAATAATTTGAACTAAAGTGTACATTTAGATAATGAAACTAAATGTTATAGTCTAAATCAGCAAGTGTTGGGTATAGGTTGAATATTGGAGGACCCAAAGCTTTCATTCATACTGGTCAGCCTCAGATTTTGCAATATTGCTTGAGGTCAATAGGGCCTGTTTCCTCATACCTGCATTGAATTAGTCATTGTGAGTCAGGTATGATGCCATAACTTAGTAGCCTATCAGTGAATGGCAAACTACGTAGTTCAGCTCTCTTTGCCATATTTGGGGCATCGATGGTAGGGAACAGTAAATATGGTGTTTCAGCTAGTTTTCCTTCACTTGTAAAATCTTCATGGACACCTACTAGACATCTCAAATTTTTCCCCACACTCCACTCCACATAACAATGCAGACTAGTACTATACTGTAATAATTATCTTGGGTTTCAGGTTAGATATTTATTTTGCGTGTCATGAGAATTCATTTTATTCCCAACACTGTCTCCTTTCTAACGCATATCTGATTTAGATTAGAGAGAAATGAACTAGACTAAATGAATCAAATAAAACTGCGATGAAATGTAGAAGAACGACAAACGAAACTTCTGAGAAGTAAAAATCTGCTAACTTTAAGACACTTTTAGTACTGGCTCAAGTTCTTCTTAATCACAAATTAATTTGTGTCTAGTTTGACCTGTGGCTTGAAATGAAATTACAACTCATCCATTCACACAAGCAACCGCCCCGCCAGCTTTCAACCGTTTAGCTGCTAGATGAGAAATTGATCACTTTTGTAGGTTCGTGGGAAGCCAAGAAACTTAGAAAATTTGCTAGCACTTGCTTATACTACTTGTAGGTAGGAAGAGTTTACGTCCATTTAGGCCCAGTCGATTGTTTTTGTTTTGATTTCGTGCGGTGGATCTGTGTTAGCAAATCTAAAAACACTTACGGCAAACCTTTCTTGATAAGCTTTTCTTTTTCATCTCCATGCATTTGCCCTTCCATCTTTAATATTTAAATGCAACAATTACTCTTGCAACAAGATACCATCCCGTGATGCTTGCAACAAGATACCATCCTTCTCAGAGCAGGAAGCAAGAACTGATGTTTACTTGATCACGCGACCAATGCTCCTCCGCAATCAGTTTGGGTGAAATGTTGTTGCTGTTGTATTTTTTTCTTTTTTTTTATTCATTCAGCACAATAGCTTTTAAACTATACGGCTACAATATAACACAACATAAAAAGATAAAGAAAAGTAGTAACTAACTTACTACACCTAAATAGCAACAACATGAATTATATACATATATACGTCCTACAGAGACTTTTGTTTGGGGATATTTAAAGTGTGTAATGTTTTTTCTCGGATATCAGTAATTTGTCCAGTGAATTTGAGGAGATTGTCGATTGTTTCTTGATCCTCACATAAGTACATGAATTGAAGCAAATCATCAGGGGTAAGTTTTTTCGTACTTGGATAACTTTCAAAAATTTGGTTCAGAGATGCATCTCTAACCACTGAATAGTGTTCACATTTAAGTAGAAAGTGTTTTTCATCTTCAATGAATTCCTCATTACAAATTTGACAGACCCGATCTTCCCTATTAATTTTTGGGGATTGTCTACGGCATTTTTGGGGATTGTTTGTTGTTTAAACGTTTGACAGTCCAACCTTCTGGGAGGGGAGTAGAGTGCTGGTGGCTGTGGTAATCGGAATTAAGGAAAACTAAATATTTTCATAAGACATTTAATCACAGACAAAATCCAAAATTACCAGGTGAATGGTAGTATTTCTACATATTTTCCAATGTGTTTAGGTTTTTGATTTTGCCTACTTTTTCTTTGGCAACGCTGTTTCGTATCCAGTTTTGTTTGTTACCAACTTGAAAGAAAGTAGGAAGAAGAAAAAATGAGAAACTGTGCGGCGCATTGCAAAAATTTGAAATTATCTAAATCAAATCGACCAGTTTGGTGGATGAACTCGAGAGTTATAGCTCTAGTATACTTCTATTGAGGTTATCAGTAATGTCTCCTTTCCCATACAGTAAGTATTCTATTAGAACTTTGTTTGAAAGGCTGTTAAGGGGTCATTCATATATATCGAGTTCGTCCTCACTACCCGCTACGCCAAAAAAAAATTTTACATCGATTTTCATGTCACAGATTACAAAGTGAGGGGGATGTCCAGAGAAGAAATTACCTTACCGGAGAGCCTTTTCCAGTGCCCTCTAGTTTTCGAATGGCCCAATGGCCCTGAACACATTTCTAGCGACCTGCAAGGTTCGAGAATGAGTCCGATATAGCCTAGTTGCTAGACCTGCCTAGTATGTGCTGGTAGGCCCATTTTCAGTTTTTCATTGACCGAAGCTAAGGGTGGGGGGTGGGGGGGGGGTCTGAAAGTTAGCGTCGAAAATCGAAATGATGCTAAACGGGGACGAAATCGATATATGACTGACCCCTAATTCAGACAAATAGTCGTAATAGTTCTTCACCTCAGATCATCATCATCATATTATTATTTAAAGTTGATATGTACATAGTTACTAAAAACTAATTTAAATCAACTATTTACAATATAACAAAACTATTTACAAATTAAACATTTACATCTTTTGCCATCCCATTCTTTGATCCCCCTTTTAAAACTTCTCAAGTTATCAGCTCTCTTTAGTTCATCATCTAGAGTGTTCCACAGGAGACTACCTCTAAACGAAAGAGAATTTAGTCCATATCGATGTGACTGTGCTGATGGAAGCCTGCATAGCTCTTTGGTGCGGAGATTGTAAGGTATATCCTTTTTAACAAAGAACTCCCAAATATATGAAGGGTTAAGATGGTTCATGGCCTCATAAATTTCTATCATAAGACTTTGCAGATTCTTCTGGTGAACTGTAACGCTTTCAGCCCTGGCTAAAAGTTGGTCAAATGATGAGTCGTAATCTCCGTACAAAACCCTCAAGGCACGTTTATTTGTCCTATTTATATCTTTGTTAGCAGTTTTGCTACAAAATAGCCATATCAAGGGACAATATGAAAAGTTTGACATGACAATTGATGTTAGTAGCATTTTAGCTTTCTCTTCATCGAGGAATGGTCTTATTCTTGAGAACGCACATAATTTTTGGTTTATTTTTCGACATAACTCCTTGACGTGGGCGTCAAATGTTAAAGAGTTGTCGATTTGTACGCCGAGGAGCTTTACCTGCTCGCTCTGCTTTATTTGTTGTCCACCGATGTTGAGGCAAAACGAGTTGTCACTCTTGAGACCTAAAAACATCATTTGAAATTTCGCTGGATTGGCACACATTCCATTATTTTTAAACCAATCTCGGAGCTTTTTTAAATCGTCCTCTAATTTTATTATGACAGCATCTACAGATGTGTCACATGCATAAATTGTTGTATCGTCAGCAAAATTGCATATCTCAGATTCCAAATCTGTGAAGAACAGATCGTTTATGAAGATATTGAAAAGCAGAGGTCCAAGTACAGACCCTTGTGGAACGCCTGTGGAAATGCTTTGAAAAGTGCTGTATGCTGAGCCTACTTTCACTCTCTGTTTTCGACTAGTTAGGTAACTGTATACCAACTTCAAAGCACTAGTCTCAAATCCGTAAGCCTCTAACTTCGCTATGAGTAGATCATGGGGTATGCAATCATATGCTTTGGACAAATCCATCAGGATAGTACCAACAATGCCTTTGGTATCAAGACATTTTTTCCAGGATTCGACAACACGAAATAAGGCATGTTGAGTACTAAGAGAGTGCAAAGAGATCGAATTTTCAAATCGCCTTAACATCCGTCCTGCCAGTATCGTATGAGTAAAAAGTTGTTAACAAGGACAGATTTTGTAACACAATAGCACGAGTTGCTTTTATTGACACCTGAATTCAAAGCCATTAGCGATTGCCGACAAAGGAAAGTCCTTCAACCAGTAATTCAAAAGCCGCAAAAGTTCCTCTGAAACCTAGGTAGCTAGCGCACTCGTTGTGCATTCCAGAAATTGTTGTTAATAGCAAACACGAGCATAGATCAAAAGAAGAAGGATATATCTAAATAACTACCACGGGCATTTTACTCATTTTGTTCAAAAGATGAGCAGTAAGTGTTTTCATTACACCCAAAAATAAGAGAATTGGATCGCTTGCCAATCGGCTTTGAACCAAATAAACAAAATGCCTGAGGGAGATGTGTAGATATATCCTTTTTCTTTTGATATATGCTCGTATTTGCTCTTAAAAACAATCTATGGAATGCACAACGAGCGCGCTAGCTATCTGGGTTTCAGAGCTCTTTTGCGGCTTTGTTTGCTTTGAAGTACTGGTTGGGGGAATTTACTTTGTTGCAATCGCTAATCGCTTTGAATTTAGGTGTGAACAAAAGCAACTCATGCCATTGTCTAACAAAATATGTCCTTGTTGGTACCATTACAACTTTGCCGCGTTCAAAATATGTCGGCATCGTGAAAACGTAGTCTGGTGAAAACATTTCGCAAAATTACTTTTGTGTAAGCTGTTCTTCATACATGGCCAAATGGGTTCTTTTGATTTTTCCTAAGATTATCAATTAAAATTATGGCTTATAACTGTGATGTGGGAGAAGTAAGGAGCAAAATCATATGAGAACAATACATTAAATTCCGTTCAGTTTTCAGTTTTCAATTTCGTTTGCAAATGTACCTAAATACAGTTCAATACAATACATTGCCTAACTTAAAATAAATAAGACAATAATACATGCTACACAGCAGCAAGATACCTACACGTTTACATTAATAAATTAACTTAATTAGAAAACTTTACAAGACATTATGTATTTGAATATATTTGCCTTAGGAGGAGCCCTCTAATATATAAAGTAATAGAGAGAAAGCCCCCCCCCCCATGTTCAAGCCTCATTAGGACGAAAGATGCGAGGGGCGTATCACTCTGTAAAAATCTCGAGTGATAGCATATGTTCCAAATCTTTAAAAGGGTGGGTGTAAAATCATATGCCCTATTTCTTTAAACTGAACGGCTCCAAAGTAGCCTGCGTGCAGCCTCAACTCCTTCTCGAAGGAAAAGTAGACTACTTTTCCTTTGAGGAGGAGTTGAGGATGCACGCAAGCTACTCCAAAGAAACTTATCTACTTTGCTATAATTCTACCGTTGGACTTTTGAAAAAATTTTAATATTTTCAGAATTAGAGTGTTTTTCTTCTTTTCTAAGAATTCAAGAAAAAAATTTCTAAAATCTTAAAACCATCGTTACGTCTAACTTTGTCGATGAAACATGAAATACTTTTAAAGAAAACCATAGTTTTTGAATGTCTGCAATGTGGTGGCAAGCAAAAGTATGCCACTCTTCTAGTTTACGATTTAGAAATTTGATGACGTCACATTCTCAAATGAGTTGAAATATAAAATACGCAGTAATTTCGAAAGAATGGAAGATTTCTGAAAAGTCCAAAAGTAGAATTATAGATAAGTAGCCAAAGTTTCTGTCAAGCCATTCAATTAAACGAAATAGATCATACAATTTTACATCCACCTTTTTACACCGATTTAAAGATTTGGAACCTATGCTAAGAGTGATACTCCCCTCGGAAAAGATGCAAAATCTTACGAAGTAGCTCAACAGTTTTTTGTAGTATGATCTGTCGATTCCGTCAATGATCACCTTTCTTCTCTATATAATCATGATATGGCACCAACCGACCATAGTTACAGCCTAATAAAACAATGGTCAATGTTATCATAACATCAACGATAAAAAATGTCCATCTTGGTCCAATATCAACATAAGTATTCGTCACTAATAATGGTCCCACTATCTTTGCGACTGAGCCAATTGCTACAATCCATGCCATATATGCACCCTAGAAGAACAAGCAAGGATCGTATATTCGATACTGGCTGAATGTAGACTTGCCAAAAGTCTATCTCTTTAGTCCGTCTTGTCATTCCCTTGGATCCGTCATTCCAACATTCCGTGAAGAGTGCGTGATACCAATTTACAGGCTCGTTTTGGAAAATATTCAAATTTTTTGATGCGAAATTTTAGAGGCCGAATTCGGATTTAGCACTCAAACTTGAGTCTAACTGCAAGTTTTTACGTTGCTATCGGTAGTAATTTTGACTCTATGGCGATGCAAAGTTTTAAAACCTGTAAGGGATTTGACCGTGTCAATGACTCAGAGTGTAAAGTTTGACCCTGAACGATTTTTCACGGTCAAATCCCTTATAATTTTTTGAACTCTGCATTGTCGTAAAATCGAACATCACAATCGCCAGCAGTTCAAAAACACGAAATTAGACTAAAGTTTGGGTGCTATATCCGAATCTGGACATGAAATTTTCATATGAGCAATAGAGAGAAATGTTGATACATTTCCAAAACGAGGCTGGTATATTGAAGAGGTGTCGCCCTCTTCCGAATGTTGGAATGGCGGATCCATAAACTAAAAGGGAACGGTAAGACGGACTGTGGGGATAGACTTGGGCAAGTCTAGGTTGAATGGGGCTCCTTCTCCAAATTTTTGCAGAAGCGGTGATTTTGCAGTTTTATGATGACATTTAGTGGAAAACTGCCAATTTTTAACTATTTTCTGCGAATTTCAGCGAAACCCCACCCATGTTTATGGAAACTCTGCTGAAAAGTGACTCTTGTTTAGAGAATGTTGGGCCTAAAAACACACCCATATGGGCGGCACATACCCATACCCTGAACATGTTAATGCAACGCAGCGTTGATATCCATATCAAAATTAACATTCAAATTTATTTTTGTACAATTAATAGAAAATTTTGGCAGCCTCTTCAATTTGATATCATTAAGGGGGGCTCAAAGAGAGAGGGAATTATTCAGGATTTGGATGAAAGGGCAGGGGGTTACTACAGAGGGGGCTTTGAACGAGATGGGGCTAAACAGAGCCTTTGCAGTGCAGATATTACAAAATGCTATCTTATCTCAAAGATATCATCACGATAATGTATCGCCACTTCAATGAACCAAACAAATTAACTAAAAAATAAACGAGAGCTAGATACCTGCTGTCTTGGACCAAGTAGTCTTGAATAAATTGTATTTGATACGAGAAAGCCAACAGGGAAACCAATAGAGTTAAAGCCAAAACCAGTCAGAAACTGCGCAAGGTAGATTCTTGGTGTTGTTTTACACCAGCTATATTTCATTGGGCACCCTGGTGTTAATTCCGTCGTTGTATGATTTCCCTTCCAAATTATTTCTGTCAAAAAATTATAAGTTCATTTAACAAGAAGGCTGTTTTGTTTTATTGCCTAATATCATACACCGTCTCAAAATTCTTGTCACAAAATAATTGTGTACCGGATGTGTCAGAAAAAACTGGCCACTCCACTCGTAACGCAAGAACCCGCAAAATAGAAAACCGGTTTTTTTTTTCAAAACAGCCTGTTTAGTTTTTTTAAAGGGGCATTAATCTGGAAACAGGCTGAAAGGTTTCTTATCACATGTGAGAAACCTTCAGTGACTTCAACTTAAATATTGAAAGAAGGAAACCCAGAACAAACACTATCGAGCAGTATGTTCTTGTTACCTAGCATTCTGTCTAAATTTACTCAACCATAGCATGCATCCTAGTATATAGGGAGTTGCTTTTGCATGAAATCTCTGAAAAAATTTTTAACTAGCCTGTACAGGCTAATTGACACCCGATGCTTAACAAAGAATATCAAACAAAGAATTTTGGTGATTTCACGTTTATCTCTTCAGCAGTTTACTGGTGAGTTATTAACTTATTTCTTTCCTTTCAGGTTTTAAGGTTAATTCGGTTTTGTCTTACAGGATTTAACAGTTTTTCTCTTGTCACAGGCTTATTTTGGTTATCATTTCTTTTACAGGAGTTAATAGTCTTCTTTCTACTGATTTCGGTGTTTTTCTTGCGTTTATGGGCTTAATATGATGAGTCCGTTATTTAAGGCTATTTTAAATTTTGTACCACGAATCAGTTGTTTGAATATTAAACCATTGATTAAAGATAAATGATGGATGTATAGCGCTTGGTTTAAAAATAGAACAAAAGACGGCTCCATTCATTCATTTGTCCAATTGATTTGATAACCTCTCGAGATCACACTAGGCTATATTTAGATTGCCCAGGCCTCTAACTTATGTTGCCCTATATCTCCATCATTTGCCTTTAAAACTCAATTCTCATCGCGGGGTTTAAAGGACAAGTCCGGGGTTGGTATGATTGATGATAAAATACAAGATAATACTGCTATGAATGATGTATGATACTTTTTTCCACTATTTTTCGCCTTCTCCTTATGAAATTACATATTCAAATGGCAATTTGAGCAAAGTGATGTCATATCGCACAAACAAAACGAGGCTGTGTTTTTGTTCTTCGCCGCTTTGTCATTGCAAGCCTCTTTAGCGTGTTCTCGTGCCATTTTCAATGCATGAGTACACGATAAGAGACTAGCAGCGATTAAGATGCAAAAATGATCGCCCAGCCTCGTTTTCGTTTGTGCAATATGACGTCACTTCACTCAAATTGCTTATTTGAATACGTAATTTCACAAGGAGAAGGCGAAAAATAATGGAAAAAAGTATCATACATCATACATAGCAGTATTATCTTGTATTTTATCATCAATCATACCAACCCCGGACTTGTCCTTTAACCAAATCAAGAACCGTATTTGTAAATGGATATTGTTTTATGCCAATGTGGTGACAATGAAAGAACTCACTTGAAGTCTGGAGTACAGGATATTCGTTACCCCATGGGAGATATATAACGAAGCCTGTTAAAGCTGCGACCAATCCAATTGCGAGCACAGGCCTTTCTCCAAACCTGGAAATGAGACAAAATGCTAGGGAAACGGTCAACGGACAAGTCCGGGGTTGGTAGGCCCCAAGTCTATTTCGTCAAAAATTGAAAGGAAAAGAGAAAAGCGAAATAGTATACTTTCGTAGTACACTTTCAGATAGACTTATTACAGTTAACGAAATAGACATGGGGCAAGTTTAGGTTTGGTATTGTTTATGATATAATAAAAGATTGTTATGAATGGAGTATCATACTCATTTTTACGATTTCTCGCCTTTTCTCTGCAAGATTGCGTATTCAAATAAACGGCCAGAGGGTAGTGACGTCATAAGAGCAAATGATCTGTGCTTTTCTGACGTCACGATCAACGAAAACGAGGCCGAACTATTGTTGTCTTGCTTCTATATCGCCTTTCGATATCGCAACTAGCCTCTTTATCGTGTTTTGAGGAAGACGAAGAATGGCGGCGAAATTGCAATGATGTTTGGCCTAAATTCGCAGAATGCTTAACGAATTTACAGCTGTTATGAACTTCATAATGTGGACAAAACTTGAGCGTTCACGGCAGCAGTTGGTAAGTTTGAGAATTACCAACTCCGGAATTGTCCTTTAAGGTGGGCAGGCAATTTTCGCTTGTAGCAGCATACCAAATTCTGGGGGTATTACCAGGTGATAAAAAACAGTCCCATTTTGAAAGCCACTAGTCCCTGAATACCAAGATGATGATACTGACAAATATATTTTTCAAATCAGCCACTCAAATTCTGAATTATTTATCGTTTATAAAACTTTATATGCTGCGTTTCGTAAATGTATATTTAGTTATATTTTAGTTGTATTTTATTAATGTGAAGGCCAGGGGGTAGTCATAGTTAGTTCGTGCGTATTGTCTTAGATAATAGACCATTTCGCAATTTGGAGAAAGAGAATGAGGAGAGCGCGGCCCATTCTGACAGCCTTGGCAACAGGGAAATCCAGGGAATCCTCTTTTCTGCAGTGCAAAATCTACAGCTTGCGGCTCATTCGCATCTCTCTCCAAACTCGAGTTATTCTCGATTTATTTGCAACTTTCAAGAGTTATGTGATGCTTGTCTAGTTTGGTGAGTGTTTCCTCTGGATGACCTAGCCGTCTTGTCATCCCTCCACCCATTTGTGAATGTAATTTGAGCAACTTTATTTCAATATTTTCCCCCTCGATTTTGAACGGCTCAGTTTAGGTCCAGCCGAACTACGATGGAGTTTTGCTTGTTTACTAGATAACTGAACGCATTTACGGCTATGCAAGCAAGTGAAAAGCATTGTTTGGAATCATCTAAAGATTCACGATGAAATTGTGTACTGTTTTGATCAATTTGACAAGCAATGACAGGTCAAACCAAGTCAATTAAAGGCAACGAAGATGATGCAAGATCAATGCCTAACTTGAGCCGTCTCAAACTTGAGGGAAACAACTGAAATAAAATGGCTCAAAACACATTCACAAATGAGCGAAAAGATGACAAGACGGCTAGATGAGCCAAAGAAAACACTTGCCATACGAAACAAGCATCGCATAACTCTTGCAAGTTGCAAATAAATCAAAAATAACTCAAGTTTGTGATGCGAGCGAGCCTCAAGCCGTAGACTTAACAATGCAGAAAATGGGATTCCCCGCAGATTTCCTACTTGTTGCCAAGGCTGTCAGAATGGGCCGCGCTCTCCTCAGTTCCTTTTCCAAATTGCGAAATGGTCTATTGATTGATTGTTGCAAACATTTTTTTATCAAATTTATGAAGTTTCATTGCATTTGAAATATTGGCGATGAAGAAAGTGAAAATAGTTCATTGCACTTTGGGAACCAGCCTTGTGATTTCTACAGGATCTCCCACAAAAAATTGCTCGATGTTTGATTAAATATTAAAGGATAATGGTACAATGATCGGGCTCACTGGTAAGATGCTTCTTTCCTGAGATCTTAAATAAATTTTAGACACCAGAATCTTTCAAATCCATCGAATATTCACAGAGTTGCAAGCTTTTGAATTTCACGTTTGTGATAAAGCTCCAAACAGGGTCCCTTCACTAGCAGTTACTGTGAATAATAATAATAAATAAAAGATAGCTAACTACAGCTAATTAAAGCCAACTATTTACCTATTTACATGATAACTTCTACCAATACAAAATCTTAAAAATCAACTATAAATACCCCAAATCTGCGATGTATATATTACAAAGTCGACAGTTGCAGTCCAGTCCTTTCCAGCTCCTTAATTTTCGTTTGAATACTGCAAGATTTTCTGAATGCAGCATGGGGCAATCGTTTGCTTTATTTCTCGTTTACTTCAGGATTTTCAACAACCTTACTTTACTAAACACTTAAATTCAAGCGAGTGAATGCTTTGAAAAGTGTCGTTGACTTNGGTGAATAATAATAATAATATAATAAATGATTTATTTACAGTTGGCAAGTAACAGAAAAGATAGCTAACTACAGCTAATTAAAGCCAACTATTTACCTATTTACATGATAACTTCTACCAATACAAAATCTTAAAAATCTACTATAAATACCCCAAATCTGCGATGTATATTTTACAAAGTCGACAGCTGCAGTCCAGTCCTTTCCAGCTCCTTAATTTTCGTTTGAATACTGCAAGATTTTCTGAATGCAGCATGGGGCAATCGTTTGCTTTATTTCTCGTTTACTTCAGGATTTTCAACAACCTTACTTTACTAAACACTTAAATTCAAGCGAGTGAATGCTTTGAAAAATGTCGTTGACTTTTCACTTTCTGAACCAAAGTACCTTTTGAAGTCCTGTTTGATTCGCACTGATATTCACCGGAGGTATATGACATTGCATGATCTTATTACCTCGACTTTGGAGTTCATTTATGGGTCTTGGCTTCAGCTTTCACTCAAATACGACCTTTAAAAGCTTGCGACTCATCAGTGAGTTTATAGCTAATTTGAAAAGCACTGTTGTTTAGAAATAATCAGGCTCTTAGGTACAGGGTTATCTTACCATGGCATCCTCTCATTTTATCGCTATTTTATCGGGATTATTTTGTTATATTTCATCAAATGCCGTGCAATTTTTCGGGACACCCTGTACGCACAAAATGTGATCTACTGCGGATAGTTTATGCCAATGTGCATGAATAGAGTAGACTTACTTCTTGGATGCAAACTTGACTGCTATAAAGCATGCTATTGCAACCACCCCAGCAACAATTAGAATCATTCCACTATATAGAACAGCTTTTGTTTTTGTCCAGGCGAATTCGTCCATTCCCAATGGCGATATTATTCTAAAGTAAAAAGAAGGAAGCACATTATTCTCATGACTCAAGCACAAAGAACTGGATTCACTGCACTGGAAATCTCTAGACTCCAGACGAAAGTTCCATCGATGTGCCATTATTGCTTTAAGAGTAGATTGCTTTAAAAAAATTCGGGAAATCTCAAGCAGTTTTTTGTCTTGGGTGCGTTTTATGAAGGTAGGTAAAATTTAGAAAAATCTTCACGGGTTTCTTTTGTCTCCTTCTCTTTTTAGCCGTCTGATTGGTCCGTGAAAATGAGGCTTTGGCGGTTTCGATCATGGGCCACGAGCAGTTGGCTATGTACGACGAATGATTCCTATGCTGGCAAAGTTAGCTAAAGTGTTCCGGGCCTTCTAGCAGGCATTGTAAGACCAGCAATTTTGTTTTACATTGCTTCAGAGAAAATAGACAAGTATTTTCCCCAGAAAGTAATTAGATTCGACGCAAACATTTCTGATTACATTTGAAAGCGAAAAATGATTAAAAATAGTTTTAAAAAAGTCTAGAAATCGCTTTATTCCACTTCAATTTTATTTTACTCTTTTGCGAAACAAGCTTTAGTGAACAATTCTATTTACATTCGTAAAAGATACAGAAAATACTCACGTCTCATTAAGAGAAAAAACAAGCTGGAAAATAAAGCAAAAAACGCTGACAGCTCCAATAGCACGGAAGTCAGGCCTTGGAAGGTCATCTGCAAGTAAAAAGGATTTCAACTACAGTAAAACCCGCATATAAGAACCTTGCACTTTGA
>REGL01001471.1:44612-71414 GCA_004194395.1 Aurelia aurita complex sp. Pacific
AAACTTCGCGCCAAAGGCAAACAAACGAATTCGAACAACGCGTTCGACTGAACTGCTCCAACGATCAAAATTTCAAAGTAGCGAACGAATTTACGAGATCTTTTGCGTCCCCAAACAACCAAAATATCACTTATAGGTAGGATTTTTTTGCTTTAATAGCTTGAAGAAACATTCATCTAAGTACTGATAGCTTGTTTTGCAGTGTAGCACTTCAGGAAAACCACTTTTTGCGGCGATTTAGGGTCGATGGTTTTGAGAAAAAATAGCAGGTGATTTAGGCCATGTCCGTTTCTGGAAGCGTAAGTCCATGAGTCGTAGTTATAGCGTCCATCAGCCTATCAATAGCGATAACCTACGAACATATAATCAGTCTAGTTCTTATATGCTGGTTTTTACTGTATTACTAAATGTAAAGGAAAAATCTGGAGTTTATAAAATAAAGTTAAATGTCAGAAGATAAATCTGCCAGCTAATAAAGTAAAATCCTAGCTTCTTCCCACATTTTGAGGTTCGTAACCAACAACAGCTGTCAATTCATTAACATGCAGTCTTTATTTATAGACTCGCTTCTTTAATTTTCAAGCTGACCACGTGTTGAAAAGAGGTTGGTCACGTGATCAGTGTCTACCATTTTGAAATGAAATTTCAAATCTTAATTAGTCTATTAAATTCAGGAGAAATCCCAGAGTTTGAGCTTTTTGTCTTTCGAACTAACAACACTGCATCAAATAAACTTTGCCACGGGCACTTTGTGCCCCCCCCCCCTCTCCACCCGGTAGTAATGGATGGGGTTAAGACACAACTTTTGATTGAGGCACCGGCCTAGACATCATTTGTATCATCAATCAGAAAGTAGTATTTGCAGTCAAGAGAACAAAAAGATCTCACCAGTATCTACTTCAATTTTCTTTTGCCCAGCATAAATATCGACTTTGATTTCCCTGAACCAAATAACGATAGCTCCAAAATTAATCAAGGCCATTAACACGCCAAAGAAACCAGCACCAGTGTAAACATTGAGAGTTAACTTCATTGAAGCAAAGTAAAAACCTTTGTTGCCAAGTGGAACCATTGCCGCTTGTATTGCTAGGAGTAGATAGATTTGGATTTAATTTAATTTATTTGATTTGCCAAAATCGGCTGCATCGTTGTATCGGAGTAAATGCTCTGGTTTGGAGGTGGATACAAATTCGAACTTTCAACATTGATATTTCTGCTCTCAAAGTATCAATACCTACAAAGAAAGAGGCATCTGTTTTCAAGTTAACTATCGAAGAGCATTTGAGATTGAGTAGCCATTGATCAAAGCTAGACTCTGGAGACAACCAAATCTGAATACTTTTCTTGTATATGTCAAATGAAAGTACTTTTGCAATGTCAATCGTTTCGTACCAAGCATGACTTGTTCGAAAAAAAGACATTATGACTGTTTTCGTTATTTTTTGCAATCACTCTCCAAATATGGGCATCTGCTGGTCACGTGACTGAAATTATGGCAATGAATAGCCTCGAATTTCGTTTCAAAAAAATTAGATTAAAGATTAGAAATTAAAAATTCCTTAGAGTTTCAGCTCTATCCTATATACTCTCGGTTGGGGGCATCCCCCCCCCCTCCGGCGTGGAAATGGGTTAATCATGAAAAAGGTATTCTGTCGTAAAGCTTTCAAATAAAAACAGAGCTGCCTGACCTGGTCCAATTGCAAATCCGACACCTTGGGCAATGGCGAAGTTTGCAAATGCATTTGTCCTTTCTTCCAGTGTTGTACATTGTGATAACACGGTGCGACATACAGCTATATTTCCTGTCAAGACAAAATTAAGACAGTGGTTTTTTTTGTCAAATAAGTGAAACGTTTGGAATCAAGTATTGCTATACAACCAATCAGAAAATGAAGATATCTCGGGGGTGGGGGGGGGGGGTGATTCGTAGTACGTCAAGGGTACGGGCATGTACTACTCGTCTAGTCTCATTCTTGATCAACAATCAAACGTGAGGGGGAAAAGAGGAAGAAAAAAGGGAGAGGGAAGAAAGAGGAGAGCGAGACTTGTGAATTTCGCGTTCCGAAAACGAGACTCCATTATCTGATCTGCGCAACTTGACCGGTGGCTTTCTTTCATGTAAGCGGGAGAGCCAATCAAAATGGAGCATATGAATTCTGAACCTCGTTCTCGAATCGCGTAGTTTACAAGTCTCGCTCTCCTTACCCTTTATCTTCCCTTTTCTTCTTCCCCTCCCTTTCCCCCTTTCTGCCTTTCTCCCTTTCGTCGACGTTTTTTTTAACGTTTTCAGTGTTTTCTAAAAAGAAAGTTTAGCTCTAAAAACTGTAAACAGAAAATTTGCAAAAGTCCTAGAATCTAATTCAGTCTTTCTGCAAAAGATTAAGTTCCAAATCTCTGTTCATATTCCCTGTTTGCTTCACTGGACAGTAAAATTGAAAATATATTGTATCAAATCTTTCATTATATCATGTATCCTTACCTTTAACCGTTACACCAATCTAAAAACTTACCCCCACTAAACCCAAGGAGAAGTCTTGCCACTAGGATTGCATAAATACCATGAGTACCAAAGGCTTCAGCATACCCATACAACAAATTCCCCGCAAAAAGAAGAAACATCGAGAAATGGAGTGGCTGAGCAGGAGGACAATAATGACACCAAACGCCAAGAATGCCAGATCCAATCATGGTACACAAACTGAAACATGAGTTGGTCCAACCCAGAAATGTTGCTGAAACGTTAGCATCGACCTAAAATCAATATTAAAGTGAATGAACGAAGCCAAGGAAAGGCAATCTATAAATAGGACAAAGGAAACTCCTCCTATGCACGTTATTGTTCTGCTTGCTAAGCAATATCTACGAACATCTCGAACCCATCAAATTCAAGAAGCTAATAATAGAATACCCAGACTCCTTCCGCACACGGGGCCTTATCTCCGTTGATTCTCTTTAAGACCAAAGGGTGTCCCAAAAAATTGTTCGACGTTTGATTAGATATTAAAAAATAACGATGTAATTAAGGGGCTCAATGATTGGATAACCCCATACCGGAGATCTTTAATCTATTTTAGACACCAGAATCTTCCAAATACGCTGAATATTCTTGGAGTTACACGCTTTGGAAGTTCAAGTTTGTTGTGCGAAAGCTGAAACCAGAGGTCTTTAAAAATCATTGTAACAAAAAAGCCATAGGCTATCGTTTCTTTTGTTTCTCGTTTATTTAAGAGCAAACCAATAGGATTTTTGAGGGACTTTCAACAAGCCTATCGATGCTATTAGCACAACAAATCTGGCTGCTCTATCTATTTCCAGTCAAGAGTTAGGTAGGGGGGCTTTTCTGCCCCCCCCAAGCAAAATAGGACGTGTCAGATAGCCCAGCCACTATAGGGTTTTAAATGAATTTGCATGGTTCTGGTGTCCATCTGAAACTGTTTTCATTGAAAGATTCTCTCACAGAGCTATGAACATTAGCCTTGCAGAACGAACCTTGACGAAACTTTGCTGACATAGAATCATAAACAGCCACAAATGCCAACAGGCAGCACACTCCTTCCCAAATAATTACTCTGCACGCCGGCGTGGCAAGCCTAAGCAATTTATTTTGAGTTGGTTAAAGTTCTAGTTCTACATTGCAACAATGAGAACCAATTCACACCGACTATTTACAAGAAAAAAGCTAGCTATGTTAGAACGTAATATAAAATGCTAATATCAGTATAACCAGGTATAATCCTGTCCTAGATGTTTCAGCCAAAAAGAGGACCTTATTTCTATTTGCAAGCACATCCCAGGATGCTCAATGTATTAAGTAGACCCCTAGGGCTAGCTGTCTGCACAACAATAGTTTCAAATTTTTTTCAGGGGCCAATGAGCTGTGTGTCAGCACTCCTTTGAGAACAGGTAAACATTGGGATTATGTCACTGACAACTTACCTTTTTTAAGTATGGCCACAATGAAGACATGAAAATTGCGATCTCTGTGGAAGTTAGAAAAAGAAAATGAAGCAGACATAGAATTAATAGCCTGTGCTCCAAACTCCTAAGAATTGCACGCTTTATGCAAAAGTCCTTGAAACAAGTGCAATTTGTGTTTTAAAATGTTTCCCTGCCTGCAAATCATTATCCGAACGAGTTGCGCTCTTAACACCTTTAAAGTTATCGCAACCCTGACCTGACATCTGATGTAAGACAGAATCTACAGGGTGTCCCAAAAAAATTGTGTCCAGTTTGTCTGAAGATTGCGATAAAACGGTGAAAGATTCTTGCCAAACTTTTGGATGATGATGCTCTTCGGATGTTCAATTAAAGTTTGCCACCATCCCCGTAAAAATCTGTTGAAAAATGATGGAGCAACGACCTTCAGAAGACCAAATTTGCCTGACGACTGAAACCAGTTGTCGGTCATTTTGCCTTGCTATTTTGTAGTGATAAGTATCTTCACGTGAGGTAAGAAATAATTTCTGTGATGTCAGAAATAGTGGAACTCTCTGAGGAATATCGGAATTTTCACGACATCTATTACATTGGAGCTGCTGTTTCATTTTCATTCCATAAAGCTATTTATCGCTGCAAATAGTAAGACAAAATGGCCGACCGCTGGTTTCAGTGATCGGGCAAATTTGGTCTCCTGAAGGTGATAGCTCCATCATTTTTTCAACGGATTTTTATGGGGATGGTTGCAAACTTTAATTGAACATCTGGAGAGCACTATCAAGCAAAAGTTTGGCGATAATCTTTTGCCGTTTTGTCGCAATCTTCAGACAAACGGGGCACAATTTTTTTGGGACACCCTGTATTATGGTATCCATTAGTTTCTAATCATTCCTAGTGTAGCATGTCTTTTTAGATTGGCCATGGGGTATAGGTATAGTCATTGTCTTTCGCCCCATGGTATCTTCGCTGTGGTTTTGTATAGTAATTAGGAACGTGTTTACTGTTTAGTATAGTATGTAATATTGATATGAATAAAACAAATTATTACTTTCTTCTGCTAAGACCCCCTCTCCTCAACTTCCACGTTTATTTGATTGAAGAACACATAGTTTAGAACTCATCTGCAGAATTTCTATCATTACAATTAGAAAAAAGGGATTGAGGCGAGCGCGGCCAATTCCGAGAGCCTTAGCAGCAGTCCTCTCCACTTCAGTATAAACGGCAAGCCGTACTGTGCGAGCTAGTCGCTGTGCAAACTTGAATGTTCTACTATTCATTTACCCCTTCCAAGAGTCACTTGGTATTTTCCTAGTATGGCCAGCGTTTTCCCTCGATTTTCAAGAAGTTGTCTCATTCTTTCATTTAGTTTGGAGTGTAATGTAAGTTAAGGCACTTTTACTCAATGTGTTTCCAACGATCGTAAGGCGGCTCGATTCGAGGCTCGATTTGCAGGAAATGGTAAATAAAACAACGATCAGCTAATTTTGACCCCTTATTTCGCATGTAATAAGTCCAAAACTTGGACAAAATGCGAGAAATCGATGAAAAATAGCTGTTTCTCTAGCGGTAATTCTGAAGAATATAAATCAAGAAACATGAGGGGGGGGGGGGAGCTCAATTCGCAATCTCCTTCCCTGAATGCAAGTGTTTAAAAACTGTTGTCTCGGTGGTACCCTGGGTACCAGACTCTCTAACATAAAAACTGTTTTTATCTTAGAGAGTCTGGTACCAAGGGTATCTCAGTGGACACTTACACTTTTGCCCCCCCCCCCTGCCATAAAAAGCCCAATGGAATAATTCTCCCACAAGCTCCTTGAAATTCCCAAGAACAGCTGAGAATTCTCGCAAATGTTGCATGGTATACTCTCGAAACTCTTTTTCAATTCGCTTCAATAAAATATGTTACTCTTAGCACTCACCAATTGCGTCAAAAAACGTTGTCAGATACAAAACTCGTATTGAGTTCCATCTTGCTCTGTAGCTTTGGGTGCTTTCATTTTCTGAAAAATCTTCTTGCAGCTGATTATCCTCCGACTCAGTATCGCTTGATTGGAGAAAAAATACAGAAAAAGGTATCAAATTTTGCCTGGAAGTACCTTGTTCACATCAGATCCCGTTTGCACGATGTAAGCATAGGTTCCAAATCTTTAAAAAGGCTGGTGTAAAGTTGAGTGACCTATTTCTTTGAACTGAATGACTTCAAAGAAACTATAGCTACTTCTCTATAATTCTACCGTTGGACTTTTCTGAAATCTTTAATATTTTCAGAATTAGAGTGTTTTCCTTCTTTTTCAAGAATTCAAGAAAAATTTTCAAAAAAACTTAACACCATTGTAATTTCTAAACCATTTGACGCAACATGAAATAATTTAGAACAAAATCATAGTTAATGGATGCCAAAAATATGGTATCGAGCAAAAGTCTGTCCCTCATCTGGTTTATGATTTATTCACATGTCACACATTCAATTTCTTTGATTGGTTAAGATTTTGCCTCATGTGGTGATCACGGATTTGGAGTTTCAAATATAGGCGTGATCTTCAGTATAACGACTCTTCCACACTGCGAAAACCGAGCGAAAGTGACTGGTTTTAGCGTGTTTATCGTCTAAGAAGTCTTTCCTTTGTTATTTTTAGTGTCTGCAGTGCTTGCACTTTTAATAGAAGAAGCCTAAACCACCTTTGATGAATACTATTCGCATTCTTTTGGGCTCTTCTGAAGACGATATACTTTTGCACTTGAACTCTCTCACACTTTCAGAAAAGAAACCTTGACACAATCCCCACAGAATCAATCGTGCAATTATCTTGGTTTTCTGTGACGCTATATAGCTTTTTGTTACTTTGACAAACATCAATTCGATATTTATATTCCAAGCAAGAATTTAAATCAACTTTTTCATGATACGAACTAATCATATTGTAACTTCGCCACAATCTCGAATCATGTAATTTTCAGTTTATCGCGGTCATTTTTGACCGATAACTTGTTTTTTGTTTCATTGGTGGTTCTACGTTCCGCCTTTATTTTTTCAGATAAGCAGTTAAACGTGGTAGATTTCTTTGTTTTTGACATTTGCTGGTGTCTAGATTTGTGACCCTTAGGGAAGTGCCATTCGAGCATATATTCGAGCAACATTGTGCGATGCCATGTTACATCAATTCCCAATTGAGCTTTTAATAAACGCAAATAGTCTTTCTCTCACGATTTTTAGGCCCGATTAATAAGTCGTGCCGCGCCGTGCCGAATCGAGTGAATTTTAAACGATTTTGCCTGGTTCGGTGTGCCGTGACCAAATTGACACTTAGTTCGACTGAGTCGAGCCCCCAGGGCATCTCGACTGGGTCGACCGACCCTGTGCGACTTATAAAACCAAATTTCAGCCATGCATGTGGCCATACCCTTGAGAAGTTTTAAGCATTATGCTTCTTTTTGCACTTATGGCACAACTTTGCATGACACGAAATATGTTAGATAAATCAAAAGATGTTTTATCAAGGGATTGATCACATGTCTTGAAATTGGTGGTAACAAACCTTAGCCGATTTCGTCGATTTCAAAAATACAGCATACCAAATACCAAATCACGAGCACCCCAGTGCCAGATTGGAATTTGGGGCAATCTTTGCGCAAAAACACTTTTTGCTTTGTCTAAGGAAGTTTCTCACAATCCCATGATTTCTTGCCCCTAGCAATGTAGTCTTGGGCAATTCTGCGATACATCTAAGGAAATCTTTTAAAATTCCATCCTCTTCTTTGGTTCAAAACGACTCTCCAAATCAAGATTTACTCTTAAATATTCTAGTTGTCGTCAGGGGGGACCTTTGCGCAAAATATTCAAAATCGGACCAATTTGGATTCAAACAATCCCAGCTTTGTCGTTGACCGACTTTTCCTGACGAGGAAAATTTTAGACCAACTAAGAAAATATGAGGGAGTGTCTCACTTCGTTACGACCAGGGGTGGCGCCAGGAATCTTCCGACGGAGGGGCTGGAGCTTCCGACAGGGGGGCTAAAATGGCTAGAAAATGCAGTTTTCATACGTCATTTTGCCAAATTTCCTCCGACAAGAATCCAAAATGTCCTCCAACGCGGGGGCTAGATGCTTCCGACGAGGGGGCTGTAGCCCCCCTATCCCTCCTTGGCGCCACCCCTGGTGACGACATGGGCATAATGGGCAACACCACTCTAAATCAGACGCAACAGAAAGCATCTGCATAACCAGAGACGTAGGAACCGGGGTGGGGGGGGGGGTACTGGGGGCACGTGCCCCCCAAGATTTTGCAATTAACAAAGAAGTGCCCTTTTCATTTTCAGGAAGTGCCCCTTTAGCCTAATTAAAAAGTGCCCTTGAAGTGTCGTGCCCCTCCAGGTTTGAGATGCTTCCTACGTCCCTGTGCATAACTTACAGCAAGAGAAAAAGTGCAATGCAAAATTGCGACCAGGGGTCTTCGGTCTTCGGCAAGGTCCATGATGGTCCAATGGATCCGGTANTTTAGCCTAATTAAAAAGTGCCCTTGAAGTGTCGTGCCCCTCCAGGTTTGAGATGCTGCCTACGTCCCTGTGCATAACTTACAGCAAGAGAAAAAGTGCAATGCAAAATTGCGACCAGGGGTCTTCGGTCTTCGGCAAGGTCCATGATGGTCCAATGGATCCGGTAGACAGAAAACATGCCGCTCACTACAATGGCGGATTCAGGAACTACCGAAAAAGCCTGGCGAAAAGGGAAAAACGGTAAGACGGACTGAAGAGAGAGACTTGGGGCAAGTCTATAGGGGCAAGTCTACTCACTGCACTACTACCATAAGACTACTACTCTGTATTGCTTTCAAAAGATGGTGATCCCTCTTATTCCTTTTTTCTTTCATTTCTTTAACTAGCATGTGCAGGACGCCCTTGTGAACGTCTTTCAACAAAAGGAGTGCGATGATCAATCACTGCCGCCGTTGATAAATCAGATCAAAGCCGTGTTTATTCTCTTGTTGACTGCAAGTCTCTTATTTGAAAGCTCCTTTGTTGTATTTGGAAAAATTTATTTACTTGAAACCATCGATTCGCAAACGTAAGGGCATCTTTGATGGGGCTTTGATGGAAACACAGCATGCTACAACTGTTGACTTCAACTTTCTTGTAAGAATCTCGTTAAAAACCAACAAAAATATTCAGTCATTTCAAAAGGACCTTATGATATTGAGAAAACTCATTGTACTGAGGACACTTTGAAAGGTTTCTCCCACAAGGGCTCTTTATATGCTTCATGTCTTTTGATGTTATTATACATTTCACTTTAAATACCAACAACTCAACTACCGGGTGTCTCATAAAAAAGTACCCCCTTTTTGACCGAACCAGGGAACAAAACCATACAATTTTGGGATTTTTTTAGTTCATAACTACATTTTTCGATCTTCAACTTAAAAGCACATACCTTGCATATCAAAATCGTCCACCAAACACCGGAGATATGTATGAGTTCACAAGGTCAAAATTTGAAGTGCACCTGAAACTAGAGGTTTTGAGAAAGGGCCTAGCCATGATTTAACATCACACAACATTCCGCAAAAGAATTTTCAATTTTGAATTTTAGTGTCTGTTTTTGAAAGGATTAAACGTTGTATCGCTACAATTGTTCTCGAAATGACTTTCTTCTTAGTTGTATGAAAGACAAGGAAAAGGAGCATATGCACGCATATTTTGGAGGTGTGGCGCGACTTTATCATTGTTACCACATTTTCATAATATTTATCTAATCAGGGCCATGCCCATGTGTCTTTTATCCTTTTCAAAAGCAAAAAAACTGAAAACTAAAGTTTACAGGTGCTTTGGAAAAAATGTCCATGATACAAATCATGGTTAGGCCCTTTCTTTGTCAAAACCTCTGGTTTCGTGTGCACTGTAAATTTTGACTTCGCAAGCTTGTATCTCCGGTGTTTGGTGAATGATTTCTAAATGCAAGGTATGTGCATCTAAGTTGAAGATTGATACATTTAGCTGTGAACTCGTTGAGCAATGATATCTTATCGTTTTGTTCCTATTTCCAGTCAAAAGGGGGTACTTTTTCTGAGACACCCGGTATACAAAAAAATGCCCCAAGTGAAGTGTTACAATATGCGAAGTAGATAAAATTGCGTGGCTGCACTTGCATGATATTCCCCTTGGAGAGCCTCTTCTATGAACTTAAAACTGCATCGAATTTTGAAATTAAACTTGAGCAGAGTCTTTTCAAAAGAAAAGACCAGCATCAATGAATGTTTATTTGGATGAGGCTGTAAAACAAACCTTTAACCTTGATGGTGCTCCGGTGGCAATCTAACTTTGGGGGCTGTAGCCAGAGACGTAGGAACCGGGGGGGCATTGGGGGCACGTGCCCCCCCCCAAGATTTTGAAATAAACAAAAAAAAAAAAAAAAAAAAAAAAATTAGCTTAATGGAAAAAGTGCCCTCGAAGTGTCGTGCCCCTCCAAGTTTGAGATGCTTCCTACGTCCCTGGCTGTAGCCCCCCCCCAGCCCCTAGCCCCCAGTCTCCTACGCCTGTGGAAGACGTGTTTGCATCAACAGATTAACAAAGCATTGATTGTGTTGTTATATCGAAGTGTGAAAAAGGAGAAAACAAAATAACACTGATTGTGTTCTGCTCAAAAAAATTCCTTACCACCAATTATCGTCACTGATCAGCGCTTCTTTTTCGACTTGATGTGTAGTTCTTCCATCGTCTGCATCGTTTCTTACAAAGCTAGGTAATTTGCCTTTCATCATTTCAGGCCAAAACGAGCACCCTTCGTCAGCTCAGCTCAGTCCAAACGGCTGAATTGAACTTGAAGTTACTTCCGTGTCCTCAACCACGTCGCAAAATGCCTCCAGACCACTAATTGGCTAAGAAAACAATGATGATTGTTCGGGTAAAGCCTCGCTTTGAGAGTTTTCACAAAATGATGCCTCGCAGTTCACCAAAGTTTTTATAGGAAACAATGATATTGAAGCGATTCTATCTTCTATGCCATTACCATAGAAGCTCTATCAAGCCACCCCCCCTCCCCCCCTCCCCCCCACTTATATCAAATTCCAGAGGTTACCAAAGATTCTCTGTTTATTGAGTTGAATAAGTTTGCATGTTAATTTTGATGTGTTTTGAGATAAAACTTTGTCGAATTCATGTATCTAACTCGTAGAACTTTGGTTTAAACCGCAAAATGTGGTGCAAAAAGGACTTAAAAGTTTCCAAAAGACCCCGGGGGCTTAATAGAGCTTTTACGGGGATTGATTAAAAAGGTCACGATCCAGTGCAACAAAACAATGCTAACAGACTCACCTTTCAATGGGCATTCATTGTTTTGTTTTTATTCAACTTGAAGCGCAAATTTCAAGATTTGGACAACAGAAATATTATGATTTTGACTGTCAGAAAAAATGTAAAGAAGGAAATACCCTACACAAAATCTTTGACGTCATTTACCGAATTCAAACAAATTATAACATAATAACTAGAAGTAACAAATCGTTAGTAAGTGCGCGTATCCTGTTTTTAAATTTTAGCAAAGACGTTTTTCACGATGTTGTTAGCCAGGAATCAGATACATGTATTTTTCTATAAGAAACTAAGAATTTGGGCCAGTACTGAAAGTTTCTTAATATTATCAGATTTTGAGTACTCAGTTTCTTGCGAGTTTCTTAAAGGTTCCATAAAAATACAGTACTGTGGTCATGTTCACTACCTGTGCCCTTGTAGACTTGCCCCAAGTCTGTTTTTTCAACTGTAATAAGTCTACCGGAAAGTATAAATAGACTTGGGGCAAGTCTAGTGCCCTTGTGAACATTTCAAAACAAGTTGTTCAAGCCTTTCCAATGTTTAGACATTACTCAAGTACCCTACGAGTAATATGATACAGGAAACAAGAGAAAATAAATGAAAAATAGGTTAAGGATTTCCTTTATTAAAACAAATAGTTTCTTGACTTATATCTTCCCAGTGAGTTTCTTAATTTGTTGCCAATCTGAGAGTGTTAATAAAGAAAGTGCTGCTCAAAGCATTAGTGTATAACACACTATTTCTGCAAATTTGTCGAAGAACAAATGTTGGAGCAGAGTTTCTGGAACAAGTGTGTCTTGCCAAACAAAACTGCGACTTTTTGAGGTAAAAATAATTTGATATATCTACCGGGTGAGACAAAAAAGAATTCCAATTTGGAAGGCCACTGCTCCCTGAATATCAAAGCAATAATATTGTAAACTGTCTTGTTTTATTGCCAATATGTTTAATTAGGTTCAGTATTTTTCCCGGCTTTAATCGGCTATTCCTTCCCGTGGAAATGGGAGACTTTTTGCAGAAAGCCCCTTCCAAAAACCTACAAAGCGAGTAAAAACAATGAGCAAATTTTCATTGGTTTTCCTTCCTAAAAATTATGAAATTCACATGTATTCATGTATTTTGACATCTTGAGAGAACTGAATCCCCTTGAATAGGTCACTGATAGCAGAAGTCAGCCCGTTTAAGGTAGAAATGTTAGGTAGATTTGTTCGTGATTTGGGCACTCTGAAGGTTTCTTGAAGAGGCTTTCTCGAGAAAATCCCTCATAATTTCAAAACGGAGTGGCCGATTTAAGTCAGGTAAATTTTAAAATGGATTTGAACATGTCTACCATTAAACTATATATTTGCCGATATCATCATCTTGATATTAAGGCAGTAGTGAACTTTCAAACGAGGATTCTTTTTATTGATTTACCCACTATATCTATTTATCAACTCAAAAATACAACTTGTAGTAAACAGCATAGGCTCTAAATCTTTAAATCGGCGTAAAAAGGTGGGTGTAAAATTCTATGACATATTTATTGCAGTTGTATGGCTCGAAAGAAACTTTAACTACTTACCTATAACTCTACCGTTGGACTTTTCAGAAATTCTGAATATTTTCATAAAATTACAGCGTATTTCATATTCTAACTCTCTTAAGGATGTGGCGTCATCAAATTTCTAAATCACAAACCAGAAGAGTGATAGACTTTTGCTTGATACCATATTGAGACATACCGTAAACTATGGTTGTCTTCGAAATTATTTCATGTTTTGTCAAACAGTTTAGAAATTATGATGGTTTTAAGCTTTTTTGAAAATTTTTCTTGAATTCTCGAAAAAGAAGAAAAACACTCTAATTCTGAAAATATTGAAGATTTCAAAACAGTCCAACGGCAGAATTATAGAGAAATAGCTAAAGTTTCTATGAAGTCATTCAGATTAAAGAAATATGTCAGTGAATTTTACACCAGCCTTTTTAAAGATTTGGAACCTATGTTACCAGGGGCACCATTGTATCGCTTCATTATCACCAACATCAGTTATGCTTTCAATCTGCAAAGTCCACTATTTTTTTCAATGAACAACACTATACCAGAGGCAAGTATCTACAAAATAGCCAAATCTACAAATCTACAAAAACAAAGCTAAATCTACAAATGTGAGTTAAAATGAGGTAAAAACAACCCGACCAATGAAAAGAACGATTTTTGATCAACGAAATTCTAGACTGGTAGATAGAGAGCTTTCAAATGCTTCGTTTAAATATTTGGCATTAGATGAAATGTTGCCGGGCTCTTCATTGGCATTTAATAATCTAAATGCTTCATGTTTNAGAAGAGTGATAGACTTTTGCTTGATACCATATTGAGACATACCGTAAACTATGGTTGTCTTCGAAATTATTTCATGTTTTGTCAAACAGTTTAGAAATTATGATGGTTTTAAGCTTTTTTGAAAATTTTTCTTGAATTCTCGAAAAAGAAGAAAAACACTCTAATTCTGAAAATATTGAAGATTTCAAAACAGTCCAACGGCAGAATTATAGAGAAATAGCTAAAGTTTCTATGAAGTCATTCAGATTAAAGAAATATGTCAGTGAATTTTACACCAGCCTTTTTAAAGATTTGGAACCTATGCTGTAGTAAACGTTCGCTGAAAGCCTTCACATCATTTAATTGTATACTCGTATCTTCTAATCATGTAAAAATTCTCATCAACATGTATTCATATAAAAATTCTCATCAACTCAATCGCAATATGTCGAAAAATGTAATATCGATAACAGATACATTCGGTGTAAAATTTGGCATAAGCCTCCATCAGTAATGACTTCTCCAATCAAAGGGAGCATGGAAGTCCCGGCGGGGTACTTGGTTTACGAAAATACGGGGACGTGCAGCTGGAATATCTGAAAAGGCATCCTGTCCCAGAGTAAAATTCCCGAAAAAGATACCCTGTCCCGAAATAAAATTTTAAAAACGATACCCTGCTCTTGAGTTTCTTCAAGTAAAATTGTACGCTGCTCAGGCAATTTGATAGATATGATAGAAATCTATCAAAAAAGCGGAAATTTTCCTATCCAAACGATTTAAATCACACTAGCGGAGTGCAAATGGCTTACAATGACGTTATGTAGTCAATCGTGACAAAATAGGGACCCTGTCACGGAGCCGACCATACAATAGTGATAACCTGTCCCGGAGTAGGAATCGTGAAAATGATACCCTGTTCAGCGGCACGGTCCCATGGAAAAATATATGAGTACCCCTCCCCCCCGGATAGAAATATGGGTTTATATATACGTATATGTAAATGAATGTAATATTATCAACTTGAATGGCCTTAGTGTGCTAAAAAATATAAGATTTTAGTCTATTTCTGGTTTGTTTTTCATCCGCACTTTTAGTACACTCTTTTAATGTAAATGCATAAGTGGACGACGCAGAGAGCATTTGGGAATCAAAAAAGCAGGTCAAAAGATAGAAACTAGTCCTTCTGCTCTTGGGGACCATATCTTTAAGACTGGCCATGATGCGTCCCTTGAGAGCTTCCAAATCCTCAGCAGGACTGGCAATTCTTTTGACTTTCTTATCCACGAGAGCCTTTTAATTCTATACGATCGCCGCCGTGCTTAATGCACAAGTGTCCTCTATTCCCCTGACGCTGTTCTAATTCCAGTTCTCTATTGGCTTTTCCGTCTTCCTATTCCCCACGGTTTGGTTTCCTTTCTTTCATTCCCTCGTGTATTTATCCCTTCTCCTTGCACGTTTTTTGCCCTCTTTGGTATCTTTCGTTATTGTCCTTATATAATGGCGATACACGCCTACTTCTACAAGCTGAGATGGATCTTAGAATTGATCCGAAACGTTCTATTTAAACATTTAAACAGATATCATACAGCATTACACCCATGGATAGTTGAACTGGACTGTGAGTCAGTTTAATATCAAAGAGATTTATCACTTTATCAATAACGGATTTTTCATATAGAAATATCAATTGACATGAATATGACTTTTTCATCGTCGTTCTTGCTCTTCGGTAAATGCTCACACTACCAGCATAGGCTCAAAATCTTTAAAAGGCTGGTGTAGAATTGAGAGACCTATTTCTTTGAACTGATTGACTTGAAAGAAACTTTAGCTAATTCTCTTAATTCTACCGTTGGAATTTTCTGAAATCTTCAATATTTTCAGAATTAGAGTGTTTTTCTTATTTTTCAAGAATTCAAGAAAATTTTTCAAAACAACTTAAACCATCGTCATTTCTAAACTGTTTGACGTAACATGAAATAATTTCGAAGAAAAGCATAGTTTATGAATGCCTACAATATGGTATCAAGCAAAAATCTGTCACTCATCTGGATTATGATTTAGAAATTTGATGACGTCACATCCTCAAATGAGTTGAAATGTAAGATACGCTGTAATTTCCAAAAATATTTGAATTTCTGAAAAGTCCAACGGTAGAATTATAGATACGTATCTGAAGTTTCTCTCACGCCATTCAATCAGAAGAAATAGTTAATTGAATTTTACACCCGCCTATTTACGCCGAGATAAAGATTTGGAACCTATGCTAACACTACCTTATAAATTCTAACACTACCATATAAAATTATATATACCAGTATAAATATTCTCACAACTCATGCATGCAAAAATTGAATAAAAGGGACTCGGGCTCTCTATTACATGTTATATTTTGAGAGCATCCGAGCTTTTGTTGACAAATATGCTGGGAGTCAAACCAATTCGCCATCTATTATTGCTTTTTTCCCGGCTTTTTTCTCAAATGAAATGGAACCAACCGACCATAGTTACAGCCTAATAAAACAATGGTCAGTATTATCAAAACATCAACAATAAAAAATGTCCATCTCGGCCCAACATCAACATATGCGTTTGTCACTAATAATGGTCCAACTACCTTTCCGAGATAACCAATTGCTACTATCCATGCCATATATGCACCCTACGAGACAGTAAGACATAATCAGATCTGCATGGTATCCCAAACACTACTCACTGCTACAATTGCTAATTTTGGGTCCTATGGTGAAAGAGTTAGCCATAATTATGGTACAACGTACAAAAGGCAATAAAGCTACTTTGCACGTTCCAACGGTCGGAACAGAAGCCACAAAAACGTCCTTCTGGTTCAAAGGCCTATCTAGATTCGACGAACTACCAATTGACCCCGGGGAGGGGAGGGGGTACTCCCATACTTGACCTGACGGAATGTGCCGCTCAACAGGGTGTCATTTTGTGGTAAAAATTATGCGACAGGGTGTCTTTTTGTAACGAAAATTATGCGACAGGGTATACTTTTGGCCCATTTTATATGCGACAGGGTGCAGGGTGTGGAGAGGTTTTCCTCACACCCCTAGTCACTTCCCTAGTCAAGTCCCCCCCCCTCCCCGGGCAATTGATATTCGAAGTCTGGATCTCATTTTGTTTTTAAGCAACGACTTAAAGAACATTTGCAAGGATCATAGCTATTTTACCCAACCACAGGATTTTTACGATAAAAATTGAAGGACATTTTAGGCTTTTGACATTGTATTTTAAATTTTCAAACAGGGCCCTTATTGATAACAGTACTTGCAGTATTAACAAGGTTTTACCCTGTAGAAATATTTTTTCGCTTATTATTATTATTATTACTGTTACACACAAATGAATTAACATTTGGGATTAAAGGGGCTCCGTCGCCAAACAGTAAACAAATCCGTAGACTCTCACGTGTCACCAATTATCCATTGTTCATCCATTGTTTTCTGCAGTTTGTTTAGTGGCTTCACCCAAGCCACCAAAAAATGACCGTTGAAAATCCACTTATATCCGAGCAATCGTAGAAGATATGAATGTTTGATTTGTTCCTTAGTGAATTGCAATGATTTATGTCCAAACAGCAACTTTCATTTTGAAAAAAATGTGAAAATCCTGTGTGATATCATGATATCACCTTTCAAAAAACTGCTAAAATAATTGTTTTGCTTACATTTTGATGACGGAGCCTCAAATGGTAGTATATCTTTACTGAAACCAAATATGGTAGTTTTTGGACCGAAAATAGGGCTATTTGGTAGCCATTTCGTAAGACCCTCAAACCAACTGAACCCCCTGTTAGGCCATAATGGGAGTACCCCCTCCCCCCTTGGGTTAACCCTTTTACAAATGCAGAGAGAATTTGTCTTAGTTTCAAGCCCAAACCTTTCAATTCAGTGTGGAAAGAGGCTCATTGATGTAGTCAGTCCAGTTGGACCCACCAGTGAACAAGAAATGTAGAAATATAGCTGTTTACCTGTTTCCTTGGGCCAAGCAGTTTTGAGTAGATTGTATTTATGATCACAAAACCAACAGGGTAACCAAAGGTGACACAAGCTACACCAGCCAGAAACTGTGGTAAATAGATTTTCGGCGTTGTCACCAGTCATATTTCATTGGGCACCCTGGTGTTAATTCCGTTGTTGTTTGATTTCCATTTGAGATTATTTCTGTCAAAAAAGAGCATATACTGTAAGTTCCTGAAACAAATCTCCTATTTATCTTTATTTAGCAGAAAATAAAATCTTCTAGAAACGTAAATCAAATAACCATTGCCTCGTCTTTGCCATGCTATAATACACGTTTTTTTCTATAAGAAACTTGGATCAGCACTTAGTACTAAACGTTTCTTAATTTCGCATGCAAATTTCGGTGTTTTAGTAGTAAAAGTTTCTTAATTAGTCCCTTGTTTTTTTGGGCCTGAATTGCCGTATTGTTCGAAGTTGAGCCTTCTTCTCGACAAAGGGCTTCCATTTTGCATTGAAATTGTCATCAAGAAGAAGCCATGCACATCAAGGCATAAATTTACCTATTGTGCAGTTAAATGTCAAGAAAAGACGAAGGTACCTTTGTTAGAGAGACATAGAATATGAGAGACGTACAGAGATAAAGTTTTAGAGTTTCTTAACTGTTCTTGAGCGTAGTACTAGAGTTTCTTAAAGTTTTGGTCATCGTAGTACTAGTTTCTTATAAACCAGTTTCTTATAAAAAAAACGTGTATTAGTATTCAACCGATTTTGCCAAATATGGATTCTCTCCTATATAACTGGAAACGTCGATTTACACTAGATTGGTTCTTATCTTTACGAACCTCTGCACTTTCCGTTTTGACTGATGACTAATATTTCAAATTGTTATTTTGTGTTGTCGTCACAGATTGTGTACGATGGCATATACTCAAGTACATTCAACCCCAGATGAGATCTGTTAAACGTTTTTTAAATTTACCGGACATCTAGTGTGAGACAAACTTTCTTGTATTGTTCAGAACAATTTTTTCTGTACACTTGTTGGATTGTAAGCACGAAATACAGTTGGGACCAGATGAGTGTATGCCCTTTCCCGCTTTATATGGCCCAAATAAAGTGAGTTGTTTTCCTTTATCAGATGTGCTTTCGTTGATGATCAAAAAACAAAAAGATCTGTCAGCAGGGAACAGAACGCGTCCGATTTAAAGGTCGATAAGGAATCAGCTGGTTATTTCTAACGTTAGCTGACATTTTAGCTATTTCAGTGAAAGCCACCTGAATATAAATTAGTAATAATATTGAATAAAACAGATTGGCCTATCATTTTGGAATTACCAAAAAATAGGAAAAAGCTTCAATCTTTTCGCTATTACAAAAACCAATTGTGACTATTATTCAACAAACATTCGATGTGATGATTTTCAAACATGGGACATTTTCTTGAGTCACCCTGCAGGTTTATCGAGACTTTCTTGGGCCAATTTGAGCTAACACAATAACTTACTTGAAGTTTGGAGTACAGGATATTCGTTGCCCCATGGGAGATATACAAGGAATCCTGCTAAACATGCGACCAATGCAAATGTAAGCAAAGTTCTCTCTCCGAACCTGAAAATAAAAGAATTCTTTTGCTTTGTATCCACTGTTTCTGGCTTCAAATCAAACATACGGTAAAAGGACTATTAAACCTCTGGGACTTATTTAATCTCAAAACTCCAGAGGGGGGCTTAAAAGAGAGGGGGCTTATTAGAGAGGATGGCTTATTCAAAAAGTCAAATGACGAGGATATATCAAATAGCTTTTTAGTCCTTTTACTAACTTTTTAGTTCTCTTACTAATTGAAATAATCTTAAGTCTTGTTGGATCAAACTCATAGGCGTAGGAGACAGGGGGGCTGGGGGGGCTGCAGCCCTCCCAACGTCGGAAAATTTTGCAAAAATCTATAAGCTATAATCGGGCAGAAATCCGCGTTAAGTCGGGCAAAAGTTTCTTAAACAATGGATTTTTTATCAGGCAGCCCCCCAAATTTTATCTCCCCCTACGCCGATGATCAAACTTCTCCTGACTGCCTTTCCCAATGGAGGAATAGCGCTAGTAAATTTCTCCCCTGTCAAAAGCCTTATATTATGAATTTACCATGCAGCAGCCAGTGCCCAAAAATCCAAACAAGCGTCGTTGTCATATCGTTTGCATCATATCTTAGTCCTGATACATTGTCAACACTATCAAATCTCACCTCATTAGACTCCATTCGAACAACGACAAACTTGAATGGGAGAGAGAAGAAATCCGATAAGTCAACGTTCCTTCCAAAAAAACTGGGAGCCCTGTGAAAATCCGCCACATCAAGCATAATACCCCTTCCCGTAATGGCGTATCCACCACATGGAGCATAATACCTCGCCTCAGTATGGACCGGCGTATCCATCACAGTTGTGCGCATATGTTTGTTAGGGTGATACATAAATTCGACACAGTTTTATCTCAATCGAATCCATATCAAAATGAACAGGCAAGCTTGTTCACCTCAATGAATTTTAATACAGATTTTACGGTAATATTCCTCGATATGCTAAGGACGACGAATTTTGCGTCATATCATGGGTAGTTAGACACTGCTGGTGTGCTTCTATGGAGGAGCTCTGGATAATATGTATCTGCGGAGGAAATTTTTTATAGTACTGCGGAGGAGATATCGAAAGAACGAGAATATTAAATTCTTCTCTCTCCTTCTCTCTTCGCTTCGCTTTCGATATCTCCTCCGCAGTACTATAAAAAAATTCCCCCGCAGATACATATTATCCAATGCTCCTCCATAGAAGCACACCAGCAGTGTCTAACTACCCATGGTCATATCAGCTGCTTTTGACTGACATCAGAATTCAAAGCGATTAGGGATCGTAGACAAAGCAAATTCTCCCAACCAGTAATTCAAAACAAACAACGCTGCAAAAATGGGGAGTCATGGCTATTAATTGAGTAGTCTTACCTCTTAGATGCAAATTTCATTGCTATAAAGCATGTTATTGCAACCACACCAGCAACAATTAAAATCACTCCACTATATAGAACAGCTTTTGTTTTTGTCCAGGCAAATTCATCCATTCCCAGTGGAGTCATAATTCTAATATAAAAAGAAAGAGACATTATTTTCGATCAGTTAGTCAAAATAGTTAATTTAGTTAAAGTGTTCCGAGCCTTCTGGCAGGCATCGCTAGATCAGCTGTTCTGGTTTATCTTGCTTCGGTTGCTTGCATAAACAGAGAGAAAAGGGACGCAATCAATTTCTTTCTACTTTTGAGGCTCTGGTACCCAGGGTAACATCTTCCAAAACAATAATTTGATATGAGGCAATTATTTCTAATTACATTTGAAGTGAAAAGTTATTGAAAAAGCACTTAAAGTGAGTTCATAAAATATCTTATTCAATTCGTGTGTGAACCAAGCTTGAGAGAAAAATGATATTTGCGTTGGTGAAGAATAGGAGATACTCACGTCTCATTAAGAGAAAATACAAGTTGGAAAACGAGATATAGAACGCTTGCAACTCCAATGGCAAGGAAGTCAGGCCTTGGAAGGTCATCTGCAAATAAAAGGCAAGTTTGAAAATTCGTCAGTTTAAATCATGGACGTAGCAGAGCGGTTAAAGGCCTAATATCACTCGAATATCACCAATTACGAAAAATTGATATATGAACATTCTTTCACCGCTGAATTCGATGAGATCACCCAAAACGCGATATTTTGGCAATAAGTGCCCCCAAAAGCCCTCCAAAGTTGTGAATTTGCCGTAATATTTCAAAATTACCGCGCAAAGAACAGAAGACTGGTAACGAGTGTTGCAGCGTCACAGCAGGAAGGCGCGACAGAGAGTCGTAGCGAGTCGTAGCGTAGGCCTTCATGGGAGAAACAGAACAAGGTTGCTTCTTGCTCCTGTCCGCAAATCAATTGTTTCAACCATGCCTGATAGATGTATAGTTTGTGACTGGAGCAATATCTATGACAAAAATTTGGGTTTTTATATCCATAATCTGCCTTCTTTGGTGATGACCAGCCTGAAGCGAGGAAACGAGAAGGAAGAAGTTGACGGAATTTATAAAGAGATAGAAGGCAAAATGGGCCGATTAGAAGCACTCCGTGCTTTGCTCTGAGCATTTCGTACCAAAAGACTTCGATAGACAGTTTGCCTCTGTTCCCGGCATGAATATGCCATACCGAAGGAATCAGATGACATCGGGGTAATAAAAGCTTTTCCATTAATGCATTGCCATCAATGAAAGAACCAAACCGTAAAAGCTACATACATCCGTCGTCTTTGTTGAATTATCAGAAAAAGTGTCGTCTTTGTTGGTTAGTCCTGTTTCCCCAAAGAAGACATCAGTCGTTCCGCAGAGAGGAGGAACTTCTCCAAGGTAGCATTTATATTTGAATGGAACAACGATTATGTATGAATAGCCCAAATAATACCCTTTCCAATAGTGTCAGATGTTAATAGGTCTTTGCACTAAGATTTGGAGGTATTGTGATTTAGTGTCAGCAGGTAAATTTTTTGACTGTTGTCATTTGTTTGCGATCAAGACTTCGCCGATTTAAAGGCAATAACTCAGCCAAACCTCGAGATAACTTTACGGGCATCCAAAATTTTAGCCCACAATATCTGGAGAGTAGATTTCTTTGAAGAATTTGGGAAATTTCAAAGGGTTTTTTTTTCAAGATAGCAAAAAGATCTCACCAGTATCTACTTCAACTTTCTTTTGCCCAGCATAAATATCGACTTTGATTTCCCTGAACCAAATAACGATAGCTCCAAAATTAACCAAGGCCATTAACACGCCAAAGAAACCAGCAGCAGTGTAAACATTGAGAGATAACTTCATTGGAGAAAAGTAAAATCCTTTGTTGCCAAGTGGAACCATTGCCGCCTGTATTGCTAGAAATGGACATATTTGGATTAGAATTGTAAAAAATCTTGGAAAGTACTGATATTCTATTTTAAAGAGACACAATCGCAAATTTTTGATGTCGGAAGATCTCAACGAGATTCTTCATGCATAAAGAAGAGACCTTGTACATTCTGAAAATGTATTTAGTAGTTTCGTACGACTTCTAGAAATATCATAAAAAAGTAAAACGAAAGGAAAAACAACGTATTTGTACCCACACTTTTCTGCAGCACGTGCGCATAAACAATGGAATGACAATAGAAAAATTCTCGCCTTTCAAGTTTCTTTTCAAATATCTCGGTCAATTACATTTTCGGTTCTGTGTATTAAATATATTTTCAGAATGTACAAAGTCTCTACTTTATGCATGAGAAATCTCGTTTAGATTTTCAGATACAAAAAATTTGCGATTGTGTCTCTTTAACCCTATCCAGACTAGGCTTTTTGAAACTTTGGGAAGACTAAGGGGGGCACAAGGTTCCCCCTCTTTATTCTCAGAAGCNAAGAAGAGACCTTGTACATTCTGAAAATGTATTTAGTAGTTTCGTACGACTTCTACAAGTATCATAAAACAGTAAAACGAAAGGAAAAACAACGTATTTGTACCCACACTTTTCTGCAGCACGTGCGCATAAACAATGGAATGACAATAGAAAAATTCTCGCCTTTCAAGTTTCTTTTCAAATATCTCGGTCAATTACATTTTCGGTTCTGTGTATTAAATATATTTTCAGAATGTACAAAGTCTCTACTTTATGCATGAGAAATCTCGTTTAGATTTTCAGATACAAAAAATTTGCGATTGTGTCTCTTTAACCCTATCCAGACTAGGCTTTTTGAAACTTTGGGAAGACTAAGGGGGGCACAAAGTTCCCCCTCTTTATTCTCAGAAGCATAAGTGCTAGAGACTTGAAACTTGGCACAAGTAACAAACACGATAAGGCAAACAAGACGACGTAATTTGTTTTTGTTTATGTCACGTGATTAAGTGCTGACGTCAGCAAATGTTGCTAATTTGGGTGTAAAACCACATGGACTTTGTCGCGTTGTATCTCCAAATCCGTATAACATATCGATGTGAGATTTGAAACATAGAAGTATTATATCTTTGTAATTTTTATTCTAAATTTTTGCTTCGTAACACTAATATTTTTGCTGATGTCAGCATTTATTTATTTTGTACGCAAAAAAGAGTGATTTTTGTCTAAAAATGATTATAAATTACTTTCAAAACTAGCGAAAAATGCTACATATACATGAAAAGACATGCATCATATGATGTTGCTCATTTTTCGAAAAATAAAGCCTCACATGGTTTTTCGTCAGTACGCATGCGCAACAACCAATTATTGATAACGTCTTTGTTGGCACTCGCATTCAGGGGGCCATGGCCGACCGGCCAGAAGGGGGCGACCGGCCATAAGGGGGCGACGCTACTCTATGTTATTGCTTTGAGGTTGAGAGAGCAGCTATTTTCTAAAAGCCAGGTCTATTTATAGACTTACCCGGTATATCTATTGAGGAACACTTTGAGAGTGAGCAGCTATTGATCAAAGCTAAACTCAACCAAATCTGTATACGTTTCTTGAGACACCACGTATATGTAAAATGAAAATACTTGTGCAATGACAATCGTTTGGTATAGAAGCACGACTTAATCAAAACAAATCTTGTGACTGCTTTCGCGATCTTTGAGATCACTTTCCAAATATGGGCATTTGCCGGTCACGTGACTTTAATCGTGATAATGAAAAGCCTCAACTTAATTTCCAAATGATTAAAGAGTAGGAAAATTCATTGATGTTTCAGCTCTTTCCTTTTTACTCTCGGTCTTAATGTCAAATGGTTGGTTTGGTTGGGGGCATTTTTGCCCCTCCCCCTCCGCGTGGAATAGGGTTAATTATGAAAAAGGTATGCTGTCTTAAAGCTTTCAAGTAAAAACAGCTGTCTGACCTGGTCCAACGGCAAATCCAACAACTTGGGCAATGGCGAAGTTTGCAAATGCATTTGTCCTTTCTTCCAGTGTTGTACATTGTGATATTACTGTGCGACATACAGCCGTATTTCCTGTCAGAAAGAATTAAGACAGTGTTTGTTTCTTCGTTTCTCAAATAAGTCTATCAAACGTTTGGAATCAAGGACTGCTATACAACCAATCAGATGATGAAGATATCTCAGGGGGGGGGGGGGTTCGTAACATGTTAATGGTCATGTGTTACCCAGAAGCACGGGGCGTTCTTGGCCAAATTTTGGGTAGGGGTCTGCAGCGAGCATATTCAAAATGGTACCCTTGGCTAGACCAATTTGACCATTCTCTGGACCAATTTTTACGAAAATTGTACCCTTGGCTAGACCAATTTTGACGATTTCCTGGACGAATATTATCAAATTTGTACCAAATATGACATGACATCATGACCGTTCGCTAGACCAATATTGTCAAAAATGATAGCCTTGGCTAGCCTGTTGTAGGCCAAAATTGCAAAAAAAAGTATACCCTTGGCTAGACTAGAAGTCCGAAAAAGTATACCCTTGCTTGCGGCACATCCCCAGGTACCTTTACTATGGAAGAACNAATCTGCTGCAGAAATGTCTGATATCTCGATTTTCTCAAAATGCGGAAACTTAATTAGATTTGAAAAATTCATAGAAAATTTTGAAAGCATTTTTCTATCATCATAAATCCTAAACCAATAGATGAAAAATGATATAACCTTCAAGAAAACCATAATTAATGAAGTTCTACAGTATGGTGGCAAGCAGGCATCTGTAGCTTTTCTTGTTTATGGTTTAAAAATTGGATAACATCATAGTATCAAATTTGATAAATGCCGCCATTTTGAAATTTGGACAAATAGAGCAACAGCATTCTTTCTTTAGACATATGAATGTGAAAGATCGTTTCATTTATTTAATGCAGAATGATGACCATAATCTATGTCCACTGATACAAAGCTTTATCGTGAATTGCGTAACGGCTTCATATGATCTGAAACGTTCACTGAACACAGCCCCAAATGTACAACCTTTATGATTTGTTTCGCTTTATTTGTAATTCATAATCACGTTATTTTAGACCCACATTACTGTTCATTCGTTATTGTTGTCATTTAGTTTAGTTAGTTCCTTGGTAGCAGCTTAAGTATATAAGTTCTCTTGTACTAGGCTATTGATGGAAAAATGAAAATCTGAAAATTTGAAAAATCAATGGCAGATTTACAGCAAGAAACCCTAATTTCTTTCCGAGCCATTTAATTCAAAGAAAACTGTGATGCAATTTTACGCAGAACATTTTCAAAGATTTGAGCCCTATGTTGATGTTAGGCCTGTTTTGAAGGTTTCTTGGAACGATTCTCTCGAGCAAATCCCTCATAATTTCAGAAAAGTGTGGCCAATTTCATTCAGGTAAATTGTACATGAATCTAAACATGTCTACCATTAAATAACCCCGGGAGACCACTCCTATACTTTCCTATAGTACCATGCTCGTACAAAGGCTTAACAAATGGACCCTAAACGCTGACCTGTTTTAGCGAAATACATACCCTAATCGCGAAAAATTTTCATGAAAACATACCCCTTCCCGTGTCAAAATAGAACTTCTCTAATTCAGGTACCCTAATCGCTGACAAGTCAGTTACTAAATTTGCTAATATTGCCGGTGTGATTTGAAGAAGAGGAAAATGCTCTAGACTTCCTTCCCCATCTTATGTTGGTCTGATAAGTTCCTTGACTCGTTAAGAATTCTTTTTTATAAATCATGACTAAAATATCATTGTAAAACAATTTGAATTTATCAAATGCAGAAAAGTGCACCCTTTTTTTTTAGATTTTTGTCGAATTGGCACCCCTAAACACGGGCCCGCGCGGGTCCGTGCCAACTTTCAAGAAAGGCACCCTTTCCCGCGCTTTTTTGTACGAGCATGATAACACATCAGGTATCAAGTGGTCCCCCCCGGGTAAATATCACATTTGGCAATATTGTCGTCTGGATATCCAGGAGCAGCGGCCTTTCAAACCTCTTTCAAATAGGGGGATTGCTTTTTTTATTCACCCGGTATAGCAAATCAAGTTTCATGGTTAACCAATAAACAAATCTAAGCACTTAGGGAGGGCCTGTTTACAGCATAGGTTCCAAATCTTTAACTCGGCGTAAAAACGTGGGTGTAAAATTCAATGACCTATTTCTTCTGATTGAATGGCTTAAGAGAAACTTTAGGTATTTATCTGTAATTCTACCGTTGGATTTTCCAGAAATTTTGAATATTTTTCAAAATTACAGCGTATTTTCCATTTCAGCTCATTTTAGGATGTGACGTCATCAAATTTC